>PVJH01004291.1:0-127742 GCA_004026705.1 Nesogale talazaci
TGGCAGACAAGGTGCCATGAGGACACAGTGCACAGAGAAGAGGTGGGGGGATCAAATCTATCCTGTGGCTATGAGGGTAAAATGAAAATTTTAAAAGCAGAGATTGTATGTGTCTGTAACAACTGCATCCAAGAAAGCCCTGTGGAGCAATTCCACTCTGCCACATAGGGTCGACCTGAACGGAAAACCAGCGTGAAGGCCCCTGACAAAAGTGGCAGGAGCAGACACCCCGCCCCTCCAGCAGGCGCTGAGTGGCCTACGTACAGCTCACAAGTCTTTGTTTTGCTCGCATTAACTGGCATCAAAAGCATATAACTCGAGACCACGAGACGTGCAAAGAAGAACATTTCCAGGAAGCATCTTGAAGACTCGTACATTTCCCCATGCAATTACCATTTCATCCCTTTCTGGAGAAGTTCTCTTTCTCGACTCAATTTAACTGTTCGGTGGCTTATAAAACTTTGATGGTGGTGGTGCAGGAAACTCCATCTACACAGGGAGACAAGGGCATCAATCTCATCCCAAGTAAATTACAGGAACCTTGGAGCCAAAGTTGGAAGCAGTAGTTGGAGTCTTGAAATGTGTGTCTGCTAATAAACGCCCACCATCTGCTTAGCTTGGAAATATTTATAAGCAGATGGGAAGTCCAATGGATGGCTTGTTTATAAATCTCATCAATTAGAGAGAAAATTGGGAATTGGTAAATATGATGTGTTTTCCTAGGCCTTGGCTCTAATGACTTTTTCAGGACACTCTTCCCTGATTGGTTGAGGGAATGGAGGGAAAGCCATACCCTCCTCCTCTGCTGATGCAAAGAAGCAGGGCCACCCATCTCTGCATCCGTCCAAGAATGATTCCACCCTCCCCGGTGCTCTGTCCTCATCCGGCAGTAGTGTTCCCCCAGAGCACTCTGCTTCTTGACTGGGTTTGAAAATCCATGAGAATGGCCACACAGAACTGACAGACATGATGCGTGGTTAGGGGGCTTCTCGGAGCAGTTACCACATTATCACCAACCAGGATCAGAAAGCATGAAACCCAGAGCTCTTTGTCCACAGCAGCCCCTCCTCTTAACCAGCCTCTCAGCCTTGCAGTGCCCTGGCTTCTGCTGGAAGGATTCAACTTTACTCATGCCAGGAAGCCCCCCGCTCTGCCTCAGGGGCTCGCCTCTGCCTGGTAGCCTCTTGCTGCCTCTACCACTTAGAAGAGAGATCTCGAATGAGCTCTGCCAGTGGCTTGTCATTCTTTCTTTATCCTTACTGTGGTACCATTCATCTATCATACAATTCCGCACTTCAGTCATATCAAGAAAGATTGTGCAGTCATCACCACTACAATCAGCTTCGGAATGTTTTCCCCGTCGGTGTTGATTCCCCATCATCCCCATGCTCCCCTTCCTGTCCCCAGGCAATCATCCATCCAGCTAGTCGTCCCTACCCCCTGTCGCAGTCTCCCTATACAGAGAAATGTAAAACAACAGCATGAAGCAAACAAGGACCCAGCAGCAAGGACCACACCAAACAGGAAAAGCCCTCACTCTGCAAAGCAGAAATTTAGAATCAATCCACTCTGGGTTCAGGGATCACATGTACAGGAAACCTTCTCCCTGCTTCTCAACAGGCTCTCTGAAAACCCAGTGGAAGGGCAAAACTGGCCCTCCCCTCAGGCCCCATCTGCATGACCCATCACTTGTGTGGTGGGAGTTACAAAGACACAGATAGAAGCAATCTTACTTCCCCTGGGGGCAAGCTCTCCGTTGTCTTACATCCTCAGGCAGTGGTGATTCTGGGATGAGATTCTGCCCCCTGAGGGAGCCCGGGTTCCACCGCCAGCCTGCTCACTGAACACAGCCATGACCCCGTTGTCGGTAGGGATGCCTGGCCCTTTCAGGAAGGCGAGGATGAGATGGCAGGGAGCCTCCAGATGGAGACAGACAAGAAGCAAGGCTGGACAATATGCAGCAACTTCCACACCCATCCAAGAGAAGCCTGTTGGCCATGACAACTCACTTTCCAACCCACGGTGAGCACGGCTCAGCATGGGGGGATGGGCATCTTTTCATTCTGTGGCACTTGAGGACCCCAAACCAAAACTAAACTCACCACTGTTGAGTCAGTTTGGACTCATAGCCACCCCGCTGTGGGTTCCTGGCCCCGTAACTATTTGCTGGAGTGAAAATCCCAGTCCCTCTGCTGTGGAGCTTTTCAACTGCCGGCCATGAAGCTCACAGCCCAATAGCCCGTCACTCCACTGCCAGGGCTCCTGGGCAAAAGCAGCAGACACAGTCAGTTATAGCAAGGGGGTGCTGAAATACCATCTTCCTGACACATGGTTACTATTGCATGAAGTCTTGATTGGCATAATATTTAAAATATTTTATTGGGGAACCCAAAACATATCCATTTGCTTGAATTTCTTATGCTAGTATAGATTTTAGTATTCTTAAAGTGTTGCTTTACACACACAAAAAAAAAGAGCCGTCTTATCATTCCGTTCTCAAATGCTAATTAAATGTAACCTCCTTATTTAAATGTATATTAATAAATCAAACTATAACAACTGCCGAACAATTGCCTCAAGTCTAGTCAATGCGTCATGCATTAATAAAAATTGTATAGTTCGGCTGAGCCCTGGTTGGCATAGAGGTTGTGCACGGGACTGTGGCCCACTGAGTTGGAGGTTCAAATTCAGCAGTAGCTCTCCAGGAGCAAAGTTGGGCTTCCTACTCCAACCACCAGAGGGCAGTGATGCCTCCCTCACCCCCCAAAAAATGGTATAGTTCAATGCTTCTCTAATGATCCTAAATGTAAAAAATAAATAGTGAAGTGTTATTTAGCTTAAAAACACCCATGTGAAAGGCAAGGATTGTGATATTTACACTTACAGAAATAATCACACATTTCTATTGAATAAGAGATGTTATTGCAACAGCACGTGTGGTTGTTGTGACATCTCCAAACATGGTGTCCATCTCTTGAACCAGTCTGAATCGAACTCTGGACGTCTTTGTCTTCACAGTGGGGTTTCTGCTTGGATTCCTTGCCATCAAGGAACCCTGGTAGCACCATCATGAAGGCTTGGCAGTGTGAGCTCATCCCAGAGGAGAGAGACCCGGAAACTGTCTTCCATAAAGATGACAGAGTTGGACATGCTGGGGAGCAGGCCCGCCTGTCACCCAGGGTTGCTGAGAGTGTGACTCAAGGATAGGGCACCCCCCAGGGCAACACAGAGCTATCCCAGTTCTTTGAGGGGCGACACATGGATCGATAGACTTATTTTTAATATTGCTGGGCTCATCTTTACCTGGTTAGTTTCCCTGAGTATTCAAACCTGCTCCCTAAAGACAGGGAGTTCTTAAAGTGAAGATATTATAAGGACTAAGAAAAAATAATCCCCAATGCTCACAGAGACCAGCTCAGGCCAGAAATCTCCCTGAGACCATGCCAGGCTGCATTATGTCATATGAGGGAATCCTTTCCCATGGCTCCATAGTCGTCAAAGCCCAACCTGAACGTCCCCACCAAGCAGTGGCTGGGAGAGTATGCTCCAACAGGGTGCCATTTGCCATTCCTAGAGTCCCCGGGGGCCAAGATAGAGACGCAGCACAAGTGGTTGCCGAGACAAATACTCACTGGAGTGCAGCCCCTAAACCTCTCCCTATGCACTTCGCTCTTTGTTCAAGGTTTGTTTGTGGGAGAAAGACGAGGCTTTCTACTCTCGTGGCAGTGACCGTCTGGGACAGCCACGGGGCCAGTTCCACCCTGTCCTGTGGGATCGCTGAGAGTCGGCACCAACTCAATGGCAGTGAGTTAAAGGCTTGTTTCCTCTCACCTTGTCTCCTCCCTATCAATCAGTAACAGGAGATGTTTTCACAGTTTCTTCAAGGAGTATCCAAAAAATATCAGACATGATCATTCTAGAAGATAGGAGGTCTGGAAAAATGTAAGTACCCAAACTTTAAACCCTCCTGGTTGAGTGAGGAAGCAGGGGTGTTGACAGAGCTCTGGCATTCCTGTTTGTGGTGTGGTCATGTGGTGCAGGATGGCACTCCTGGGCACCCCTCTGGCCCCCAGGCAGTCAGTCCTCCCCACGGTACAGTACAGTCTTGCTGCTCTGTCCTGGATGTCACATAATGAGCACCAGGTGTCCCCTCCACAGTGGCCTTTCTGGCCCCATTACTGTCCCTGATGTTGCCACCTTTGACCACTGATAAACAAGGTCATGGGATCGGGCTCCTGGTCTTATGAATAATTTAACCAAGTTTGAAGATCATGGGCAAAAAATGATACTCAGCACAGATATGTCAGATATGTCAGTGCTGATCGCAGGGACCCCGTGCACAGCAGGGCCTAGCCACACCCAGGCCAGTGCAGTCCTCACACTTGTTCTCTGGATGGGGCCCATAGTCCCAGCCACTGTTTCGACCCCTCTTGCTGAGGGGCTCCTTCTTCTTCACGGCCCTGTTACCAGGAAGGATATCCTCTTGCAGGGGCTGACAACACGGCTAAAGAACGTTGGACTTTCACCACCCTTGACATGAAGGAGCATTCCAGCTGTTCTTCTTCCAAGACAGGTGCTTGTGTCCTTTCCGCAGTCCGAGGAACTTGCAGTATTCTTCACCAGCACCACCACGCACGTGCACCCTTCCTTCTGCAGTCTCCCTTGTTCAGCGTTCAGCTTCCACATGCACGTGAGGCTTTGGAGAGCACACGGGTCAGAGGGACCAGAGCGCTTGAAGCAACATCCTTGCTTTCAGCACTTTAAAGAGGTTGTGCAATGCGACCGTTGGTCTCTTGAGTGCTGCTTCCATGAGCATTGCTTCTGCATCCGCACAAGACAAAATCCTCGAACACTTCAACCTTTTCCGCATTTGTCATGATGAGGCCAGCCCAGCTGTGTGGATTGGGGTATTCTTACACTGAGCTGTACTCCATTCTGCAGGCTTCAGGCTTCGATCTTCGTCAGCAAGTGCTGCAAGCTCTCACTTTCGGCAGCGAGCTTGTGTCATCTGCACATCACAGGGTGCTCAGCCTCCCTCCAATCCTGATGCCCTATTCTTTTGCATATTATCCACACCCCTGAGGACTTGCCCAGCACAGAGATTGAATAGTTATGGTGAGAGGAGGCAGCTCTGATGCACATCTTTCCTGATTTTAAACGATGCAGCAAGCCCTTGTTCTTTTTGCACAGCTATCTCTTGATCCATGTACAGGTTCCACACGAGCACAGTGATGGTCCAGAATCCCCACTCTTCTCCAGATTAACCAGAGTTGGTTATAGCCCACAGAAGTATATATGCAGCAAAAGGAATTCTTACTTATTTATCTGCCCTTGAACTCTTCATCGAAGAAAGCCTGTGCCCTGAGTGCATACAGTTAGGGCACATACTTGATATGCATGCTCTTCGTTCACCTCCTCAGAATTTGTTTCTCTCCCTCCAATAGTCGGCCAGTTTTCTGTGGACAGCCATCCCTCCCCACTCCAAGACCCTGGTCCACAGCTCTGAGATGGCTGACCTCACCTAACCTTGGGTGAGTGGAGTGCTGCCCATCTTCCAAGCTGCACACCCATGCTCTGTCTGATGTTATTGCTGCTGAGATGGGCATGTACCAGCTGAGGAAAGTCGGGACTTCCATAGAACTTTTTGGAAGAAGAAAATTTCTCTCCCTTTTGTTGCTAAGGGAGGTGAGAAAGGAGAAGACTCGGGCAGGCATGGTGTGCCCAGAAGCCATCCTGGCACTTTGAGGGACTGCCTGTTGGAAATGGGCCCAGCATGAGAAGATAGGGAGATGAATGGCATGGGGTTCCTCTTGAGGATTTGTGCCACATGATACAACCCTCCTGGAGTCAATATTGACCTAGATTTCAAATGCTGTAAATTGCTAACTGGCCTGTAAACTTAAGGGGTTGAAGTGGGGGTTCTTTCCCACTAACTGGACATGGTGAGCACTGGGCTTGTGCCATGCATGCATTTGTAGCAGCTGAAGGGCAGCTGGGGTCTCAGAGGAGGCCATTTCTGCTGGAAGTTTTGACGTCTGCTCCTGCAGAAGCTGCCCCATCTTCTGTCTTCTTTGAGGTGAGTTTTTGTGATAAGTCTCTCCCATGCGTGTAGAGAGAATGCCTTCATTCCATTTCTTCATCCTCCACAGATAACTTCAATGTGGCAAATCCTGAAGGCAATACGTTTTCTTCTCTTACAGCACAGAGAGTTTTTGGATTTAAGCACTTGTAAGTTTTTGTGCTAAAATGCTAAAGCCAGGAGATCTTTTTCATCGGTCAATGCATGAGAACTTTCCCTTGGAGGACGTCCGGTGGCTGATCTTTTCATGCACTTTTTCTTGTGGTGCTGGGATGTGATCCGCAGGCTCCGAAGTTTAAAGCCACCAGGACTCTGATGGAGGCAGAGTGGGCGTGGGTACTCTTTTCCTGCTGACAGGTGCAGTCTTGGAAACCCACAGGGGGTCGCTGTGGGTCAGCACTGACCAGTGGCGATGAAGCCGGTGTTTGAGGAATTGGAGGATTGCTTTCCAGAAATGCCCCAAAAGTATATCTGGTGCTGATTAATAAGGCAAGATAACAAATGCAAAGCATCTTAACCAGATGCTATTTACCAGAGTCATCAGTCTTTGGATGTGATGCAATTCTTGTTGTTTTGCCATAAACCCAGCTTCAACTTATGTATAGCAGGATGAAATATCAACCAAGTCCACCTCGTTTCCCCAGCACAATGCCACAGACGATTCTGTAGTGACTCGGGAGGAAGTCTGTTCCCGTGTCTTTCTTCCTGCGCTATAAGCCAGACATCATCGGATGACTCTCATGTACGCACTTCCCTGCTCCTAAAGGAGAGGGAGCACACAGATGCCTCGGGGCTGGGAAGGGGGGGGCGGTGACAGGGGCATGATTTTAGAGCAGGGTGTCCAGCCCGCGTGGAAGGAAGCAGGTGGTGTAGGACGTGGGTAATGGCTGTGTCCAGAAGATGTGAAGTGAGGTAGAGACACGAGTGATGCAGGGTATGAAGTCTAGAACAGAAAAAAGTAAGCTATGTTTTGGCACGTCGGCCACAGAACCTCCTGATCATGACTTCGGAAGGAAAGCTTGGGGAGCAGAGGTCAGGGTACTCCGCGCATTGGCCGCCTCTGAGCTCAGAGTCTAGAAATGGACATCTCCCGTCGGGTGTCTGTGTGTTGCATGTTGCTGAGAACGCTGCCACGTAGTGCTGGTGAGCCCTGGGGCTGATCACATGAAGCCAGAGGGCCATCGATCACGTCTCTAGGAGAGATATACTTGTCAGGAGACAGGGAATTTGCATAATTAGCATATTACCTCCCAGCAGGAAAACTAGATTTTATCTGATGTGCGGATCATCAGCGTGAGCTCAGGATAGAAGAGTTACCGTTAGAATGTTTAATAACTGCATCAGATCTCATGGACAGGAATAAATGAGCTGCAGCCCAGAGAGGGTCCGAGGAAAAGAAGGCTGTGGCTCGTGAATGGAGCATCATGGGAAAGGGGCGAGGCCCTGGGCGATGGGCTGGTATGTTATTAGCCACGTCAGCGGCTCAGACCCACCAACGCGGTGTAGCGGGAGCAGTGTTACATTCTGTTGCACTCAGCAGCACCAGCTGTTGGAGCCGGCTGCCTGACATCTGACAACACACACCAAAATACCCACCTCGTAGGGTACCTTTCACCCGACCTGTGCCCACACCACTGCCCTCGTATCAGCACAGTCAAGAGCCTGCTCACGCAGAAGCGCACCCTGAGGTCTGCAGAGCACTTGGCACTTTCCTGTCTAGCCTTCTCTCTAGCACAATACCCTCTAAACAGCTCAGAATGTCCTTTTCAGTGTCTTCCTTCAGAGAGGGAGCAACACTCCCCTCCCGCTGCTGTCTCTTCCTGACTCTCCTCTCGGCATCCCTAGGTCAGAAGAGGCACCTGTTTCATGGATCTTATACAATGAGGCTATGAAAACAAGCTTTTCTCCTGCTTTATTTTTTTATTATTCTTGGGAATTTGTTTGATGGTTTGCTCTCATTTACTTTCTTTAAATGAAATTCTGGAGATATATATAATAGTAAATAGATGTACAGTTCCTTTTAGGGAGCGTCCCTTTGAATCATGGGTATAAGTTGGGCTGCTAACTATGGGAAGAGCAGTTCAAATCCAGCAGCCACTCCTGAGAACAGAGACTGGACTTCCTACTCCTGTAAAGAGAGCCCACCTCAGCCACTCCCAGGGGCAGTCTGCTCTGCCCTGGGCGGTTGGCAGCGACAATTGAGTTGGCAGTGTCTCAATGGAAGTGGGTTCATTTTTTTGTTTTTTAGGGTTATGGCAGAAGAGTTGGGGGGAATGGGGGACTAATAATAGTGAGTACAAGACTGTAGACAATGTTTTAAAATTGATTGTGGTGATGATTCCACAACTTTCTGATATATTTAAATCACTGTGTGAGATGTGAATTATATGTCAGTAAAATGCTAAAATAAAATTTCAAAATAATGATGGACTTTTCCACGTATTTTTTATGTCTCCTTGTATATGAAACAGCACCTGGCCTAGACCATGCTTGGCAGGCACTTCATGAACGACATGGCTTTTGCACCAAACTCTGTGTTAGGGCGGGATTCTGTTTTCTGGGGGAGCAAGAGCGCAGCTGGGATAAGTGAGGACTGCCTTACCGTGTCCATCAGCTCGTCTGTGCTGTTGCTGTTGTGGCCATCGCGTCTGTTCCAGCTCACAGTGACCAGACACAGCACAAGGAAATGGTGAACACTCCAGCGTCATCTTCACAGTCATTTCTGGGCCCTTCTCTCTGGCCTGTGCTATCACTCCAACCCCATCTCCTCGGGGTCCTTCCTCCTTCGTGCCACACCTCCACTTTACCAAACATGTCTGTGGGCTCATGGAAGTGCGGCCCATGGACTAGGACCTGGGTCTCTGGGTGTAATTTTGTCAGCACTCAGAACCTGGCGGCAGTGCTTTGAGTAAACCAGAATGCTGGGCTCTGCGAAGCACTGAGTACACACAGCACTGTGCAGGGATCTCAGGGGCTATGCTGAGCCACGAGGACTCAGAATCAGAGGGTATAGACCACAGGGGAGGGATAAAAGTACAGACACGGAGAACAGAGGTCTGGTCCCTGGGGTAAAGGTGGGGACAGTTCTGTTGGCGAGGATGACAGTGAGCTTCTCTGTGGTAGCAGACAAGGTCTTCATTGTGCTTAACTCCCCTGCCATATAAGCAAACACATCAGTAGGTACTGTCTCTAGGAAGCATGGACCTACGTACAGCAGAACACAACACTGCCAGGCGGGTCCCATCCTCCTGTTTGAGCCAATTGTGGCAGCCACTGTGCCAATCCATTTCAGCAAGAATCCTTCACCTTCTCATCATCCCTTCACATCACAAAGTGCAGAGCCATTGGCCAGGGTCTAGTCACTCCGCACATGTCCAAAGTCCAGGAGACAAAATCTGTCCAGGAAGAGATGACACATCCAAACCATTACCATCCGAGGAAGACCTGTCCAGGGTGATCGCATTTGTCAACACCCATTCCCTGGCTTTGACAGTGTACTATGGCTATGTTGGATGTTATCATTGGAAGAATCTGGGTTAAGGGTGCAGAGTGGTTCTTGGTACGATTTTTGCAAACTCTTGTGAGTCTTCAGCAATTTCAAAATAAAATATAATAAAAAAATTTCCAGAGCAAGGCAAGGTCATTGAAAATTTATCACATGTCGCTATTGATTTTAGTGTTAAAATAATAAAAGCTTTTTTATGATATTAGATGAAAGAGTAAAAGTGAGTTATAAATATAAATAAAGCATTCCTTGATTGGAAAATAAAAGTTGAGTACTAGAGAGCATTATAAAGAAGAGAGATTACAGAAATTGAATTTATTACCCCAAATATCCCAGGGAAAATAGTTTTGAGGGAAAAGCAGTGCTGGATGCATTCCAGATTGATGCCCCCAAACAGAATTTACAAAGCTTTTAAAAGCAGGAAATAAGAGAAACAACTGTGAAGTAATTGATACAGGATTTTTATATTAGAACTAAGGAAACCATCTCAGTCAGTATTCGTGATAAGTTTAATTAGCATGATTAGATACAAATACTTTATACTAACTGCCTGTCAGTTCATCATATTGTGGTCGCTGGTGTGTTTCTGTGATGCTAAAAACACCAGCAGGGTCCTTCATCATGAACAGATTTCATTAGAGCTTCTAAACTAAGACAGACTAGGAAAAACCCTGTCCCTTATGTGGGACTAACCACTGTGAACCTGCTGAATAACAGCAAGACCTTGTCAGAGAGAGTACCTGAAGACAGGCCCTTGGGTCGGAAAGCACTCAAACGATGCTGGTGGAAGAACTGGTTTCTTAAGGGATCTGATCACAATGACACGGTGGAGTAAGTCTTGGAGACTTTCATTTGTTGGTGGGGCACACCAACATGAGAAGAATAAGCTGAAAACATCCATTCATAAGCAGAATATGGAGTGAACAAAGTGCGAATCCAGAAAAACTGGAAGACAAAAAATGAAACGGCATGGTTAAGGATCACTACCCCAGGCGTTAGTGAGCTGAAATGGGTTGGTATTGGTTTTTTTGAATCTGACAGTCATATAGCTTTCTGTCCCTAGAATGAGGAATGCAAGCAGAATGGCACTTCATTGTTTGTCAAGGAGACGTTGAAGATCAATTTTGAAGAACCATATCGTTTGTGGAAGGGTATTACCTATATTCCTTCAGTGAGGACTAGTGAAAACTCAGCATTCAAATGTATGCAGCCACCACTGCTGAGGAAACTGAAGAATTCTATGTGCTATTTCATTCTGAAATTGATTTTAAAAAATATGATCAAGAGGCACTGATAATCACTGACTATTGGAATGCGAAAGTTAGAAATAAAGAGGAAGAATATCTGTTTGGAAATATGGCCTAAGCAATAAAAAAGAAGCTGATGATTGCGTGATAGAACTCTGTGAGCTCTTTTTTCAACAATCTTAGGACACGAACATCCCCAGCTGGAATTCCCAGGGGAATTGTATTGAGTACAGCTGGGGGAAGACACTGTGAGAAGCTCAGTAGCATGCGACAAAACAAGATCAGGGGCTCATTGTGGACTAGACATCCACTGCTTACCTCCACATTCAGAATGTAGCTGAAGGAAAGAGCCAAAAATCAGACCTTGAATCTGTCTCACTTGAATTCAGAGAACATCTCAAATTTAGCGTGATGAACACTACTGCTCAAATACCAGATGCCATGCACGATGAAAAGTCATTAAAAAGACAGGGAAGAAAGAAAAGGCCCCTGGAATGTCGACGCGACTCTGAAACTTGCTCTGGGTTGTAAAGTAGCTAAAGCAAATGGAAGTGATGAGGAAGAAAAAGAACTGAGCAGAAAACTCCAAGGGACAGCTTAAGAAGATGAACTGTTGGATCTTTTGTGGTTTTGTTCTGTTTTGTTTAAACAGCAAGCTCTGTAAAGACTTGGAATTAGAATGATGAAAAGCATATCTGTAGCTAAAAGAAGTGAAGAAAATTCAATTCTTAAGTTGATATGGTTGAGGATTATAGGAGCAAAAATATTGAATGGTGTGGGAAGTTATCAAAAATGATGAAAGAAATACATAGAGTCACAGCACCAAAAAGAACTAGTTAGCACACACCCATTTCAAGAGGTGGCATATGATCAAGAATTGACAACTCAGAAAGAAGTCTAAGCTGCACTGAAGTCATTATAGAAAAACAAGGCTCAAGGAAATGATAGAATATCAATTGCATTCTTTCAACAATGCACTGGAAGCACTGGAAACACTCGCTGGTTTATGCCAAGAAATGTGGAAGGCAGCAGCTACATGACCAGTTGACAAGAAGAGACCTATAGTTATACCCATCCCAAAGAAAAGTGACAGAAAAGAACACAGAAATTATCAAACAATACCAAACTAAGTAAAATTTTGCAACAATAGTTGAGACAGTACATCAATGGGAAGCTGTCAGAAGTTCAGACCTGTTTTGGAATAGGACGTGGCAGGAAGGATTGTCAAGGGTATTGTCAAATGAGGTGGGGATGAATACAGAGAACACCAGAAAGACGTTTACTGTTTACATGTTTTTCCTGATGATGCAAATGAATTTGGTTGTTTCGATCATAACAGACTATGGATCACATTGAGAAGAATGGGATTCCCGAACACTTCATTGTGCTCCATCAGAATTTGTACTCAGACCAGAAGGCAAGAGTTTGAACAGCACAAGGGAATCAGCAAACAATGTGAGAAGTTAGACTATATGAAGAAGAACAGATGGGCATCAGGGTTGGAGGATCATTTATTAGCCACCTGTGGTGTGCACATGACTCAGCCTTGTTTGCTGAAGTTGAGGATGAACACCAAAGAATGTAGCCTTCAGTATGGATTATAACACTTAAGTAAAGAAGACTCAAATCTCTACAATTGGACCGACAGACAACATGATGAGAAATGGAGAAAAGATTGCATTTGTCAAGGATTTCATCTAGCTTGGACCCACAATCAATGCTTATGGGAGAAGCAGTCAAGAGACCAAAGAATGTATTGCACTGGGTACAGCTGCTGCAAAGACCTCTTTAAAGAGCACTGGTTGTGTGCAGGACTGCAGCCCACAGGGTTGACAGTTCAAATCCAGCAGCAGCTCTCCAGGAGCAGGGCTGGGCTGCCTACACCCACCAGCGCAGTGATGCCCACATACACACACAAAGCACTCCTCAGATGACGGTGGTCTTACACTTAGATGATGCCTTCTGATGCACATAAGTGTCTGATCTTTAGTAGGTCCCAGTCATCTATTTCATTTCCACCCTGTGTTTCCTTTGCTATATTTGTGCTCTAAAATCTATAGAAAAGTTCAACGACTCCTTAGAACAGTCGTGAGGATAGCGCAGAACCTGGCAGTCTTTCTCTGCGCGGTGCATTGGTGTGAGTCCAAGCTGACGTCGGGGCACCTAACAACAGTGGCAGCAATGTAGGCACTAGTCTATTCTCCTTCCTCTCTGAAATAGACATGCCTGGCAAATCCAGAGAGTTACCTACTGTCAGTGGTCGGATAACAGGAAAGGGAAATAACTCATGATTACTCAAGTGGATGCTATTTAGTTTCTTTTATCATCTTTCAGGGGTTTGAGTGCTAAGTTTTCCAGTCCCAGTAACCTCAGGGGTTCCTGTCTCCTATTGCATAAGAAAATTTGGCCTTTCCTATGATTCTACATGTTTTCCTTCCACAAGGATAATTTTGCATATTACCTTTCATTGCTCAGGGAGAGATGACAACATATGGACACTCATTGCCCGCAGAGGTGGAGCTGGAGTGACCATCCTGTGTGTGCTGCGGGAAGTCATGAGAAAAGAAAGACAGGAGTGGCCCTGACGGCTCCACTTCTGTGATTTCATGAACATTTCATGAGATGCAATAATAACTTTCTTCCCTAAAAGAGACAGAAAGTACAATATCTGACCAATAAACAAAAGTGTATAAAATGATAAAGAGATCATATTATTTGTGTAGATATGAAACACGGGAGTGCAGATCAAAGGGTGACAAAAATCTGACTTCACCATGTAAGCACAAAAGAAGATTGAAGCTATGATTTAACAATCCTCAGACCATGGAAAACTGTGTGAGGGCGAGGGGAATGCTGTTTAACGCCTGCTATGAAATGGCAAGTAAGCGCTCCGCCGCCAGCAGCTCAATGGATGGCAGGAAAACACTTGCCCCTCCCCTGTTTTCTTAAAGTGTTACAGACTTGGAGGCGCTGTGGGGCATCTACACCACCACCACCACCACCAGGAAACTCTCCCGTGGAATGGACCCAGAGGCAGTGGGTTGGAGCTGGGGCTTAGAACTCCCTGACATCCGGTCACCAACTTCCGAAGTGCGATTCCAATTTTTAGTGCCTTCCTTCTTCTGGGAATGAGATTCTCTTTACACTCATCTATAGGATTGTGTGCCCATTGTTTGGTGCCAACTTCTGTGTCCTGTTCGAACCTCAGCAGGCTGCTCTTGAGGGCCAGCCTCTGGACACTGGGCCAGGGCTCGCGCCTGACAGAAAGGCCAGCTGCAGCTGCTCGTCTTGCTGAGTGTTTTATTCTCCTTGCGTTGAGTATACAAGCTCATTTGTCATCCCTCCCAGAACATGGAATCATTTCCCCATTATGTTAAGTGTCACTTGTACTTCAAAACTTATGAATCATTCTTCTCAAGGTTTTTTCCCCTCAGAATATTGATTTGATTTTGATTGCAGAATTTGTTGTAGTATATAATAATAGCAAATGTTTCTACCCAAAACGTTTTGGCACCCACCAGGCATGATTTCTCACCACGGAGTGTAATTTTGCAGGAGACGGGGTGACTCTGGCAAGGTCGTGATGGAAGAGTCAAGGGGGGGAGGTTTGAAATCTATGTTGGTGCCACTTGGCTTGAGCTTTTCATCCATTCTCCTTGAAATTTGGAGAGCTCTGAATGATTCCTTGGTGCAGTATAATCCGAAACCACAATTACAGTGAAACTGCGAGTTAAAACAAGAATTGCAGTTTATGGGGAAAGACTGGACACATTTGACACAGTGTTCTCTTCTGTAGTTTCTCATCATCTTAAATCACTTAACAGTATTGCTTTAACTGAAGAATTGAACATACCAAATCGCAAGTAAACTTCAGGATAAACAAATGTTGCATGTATTGATGTATTGTAGATTGGGAAGAACTTTTCTGTGTCAATGGAGTCTCCACTCAACTGTCCACAAACATGTTGCTCACACATGATGTTGTTTGCAAGCTCCACTCCATCCCTGCATTGCTTTTTCTCCACAAAGCAATTCATCCATCAATTTCTAATTTGCAGAGACAGGCAAGTAATCATCAGCTTTCGTTCATTCATTACAAAATTGTGTGATCTTACCACATTACTTTTCTTTCCCCAGTGTTGACTTAGAATTTACATATCCTACACATCAAAAATAGTTGTTCAATCATCATCACAACCAGTTTTAGGGCATTTTCTTCTTTCTGGTACTCATTATTAGCACCCCATCCCCCTCCAACTTCTCTTCCTTCCAAGGAACCATTCATCCAGCTACTACCTCTATAGATTTGTCTATCTTGGATATCTTACTCAGGAAAACATTTAAAAAAAACTAACAAGAATAGCAAATTAAAACATATAGAACCTCAACATTAAGCAGTAGGAACAAGCTTTCATGGATCCTCAGGAAGCTCAGATGATAGGATGTTAAAGGCCAACCTCACTGCATCTGCAGCGATCCACTTTCCAGGGGAAATCCACTTTCTGCATGTCAGCAAGACTCCTCACAGTGCCCATTACTCTACTTCTTTTTAAAAATTACTCATTGCAATGAATACATATGTGAAGTATCCCATTGTTCATTCATACCCTGAAGAGTCACACCTGTGCTAGCACAATCATTTCCAAATGTCCTTTTCCTGGATGGACCCCCCCTGGCGTCCACCCCTTCATCCTGCTCCTACCCCACCCCCATTCAGGCCAATTTTCTCTCCATTCCTGCTTGCTTCTTCCAGTCTTCTCAGTTTGGGGTAAGGCGACCTCTGTCAGGAGCTCTGGGGGCAGACGCTGAGACGCAGCAGGTGCCTCTCCAGGGAAAGCTGAGATGCTCTTCTTCCCTCACATGTACAGCATCCAAATCCCCAGGGAGCAGTGATTTCTCCACTGTCCCACTGGGCCCTTATGAGAGGAGTGTGGACTCCTTGGCAGTAAGGGTCAGGTCCTCAGCAGACCGGACCTGAGAAGTCCACTGCTCTCTGGGGTGGTTGGGCCTTGTGGTCAATATACCACTCAGGTGACTATGGAGGCCTGGGGTGCAGCGGTGGAGGGGGCAGCTCCAGAGTCACAGTCTCAGAGCGGGGGGCTTGAGTGGGGAGGGTGGGGGACAGGGCCTCGCCATCAGACCAGTCAGTCTGGTTCCTTTCATGTTTTGAATTTTATCTTACACTTCTCTTTCCCCTTAGATTTCACGTTGATTGAAAATTTTACTTTTTCACGCTAACTTCTCTTTGCTACACTCAGTCATGGTTCCTGGGGCCAGAGATTTTTGTCTCCAGGACCAACTCCTGGCGGGATGCTGGAGGGGTGGCAGTCAAAGGTTTTGTCCTGGCAAACCTGCGCAAGCATTACACACATGCTGAGGAGAAGGGATTGAGGAGAAGCAGCTTGTGCAACACAGAACTCCATTGTTGCCAGGACCTGTCACTGCCAGAAAACCTCACCTGATGAAGCCGATGCTCGTCTGCTGCAGGACGGAGCCACCCTGCGTGAGGCCCCATGGCAGGCAGAGGCACCACTGCTGTTGGGTTTGCTTGTTCTCTGACCTCCCATCCGCCCCGGGTCTCAAACTGCCCCATGTTTTGTTGTATTTCTGGTGGCTGTGCTCTGAGGGTCCTTGGTCCTGGCATCTGGAGACAGCACTGTGGAGAGGTCACTTCTCTGATGAGGCAATTCCAAATCACAGTGGGGAAGGCCTCCCAAGGCCTGAGAACAAGGGCAGGGTCGGCCTCATCCTGCTTTAGTGGTAGCACCGTCACCACCCTCTCAGACCATGCATCAGAGACAGGGTCACCTCTTTCCATTTTCATTTCACTCTAGTATCTTTGAGATTGGACATAGACACATCAAAACAGACACCCACCAACAGCTTCAGCGTGAACGGTTCCACGACACTGAGAGCATCCTTCCAGCTGCTCCCTCCCTTTCAGCCCCCCTTTCGGATAAGCTCCTCCCCAGGAACATGCACTCACTGCCCCTCACTCTCCTGTGCTGTCAATCTGACCAGCAGGTGAATTCTGACTCACAACAAACCTACAGGACTGAGCTGCAGGCATTTAGTTGTTGCTGCCAGGTGCCATGGAGTTGGCATTGGCCAACAGTGGCTGCCTGCACAACAGAACAAAGCACTGCCCAGTCTAGCGTCCTCCTCACATCCGTTCCCATGCCTGAGTCCATTGGTAAAGCCACTGTGGCAATTCACCTCTTTGAGGGCCTTTTCCTTTTCCTTGTCCCTCTAATTTACCAAGCACGCTGTCCCAGCAGACAGAGTAGAATAGCTCTCTAAGAATTTTGAGGGTGCCTATCTTCAAGGGAGCAGGCAGTTTTACCTTTCTTTTGTGAAGCAGATGATGGGTTTGAACCACCAGGTTTTTAATGATCAACCCAACGCATAACCCGCCAAGCCACCAGGACTCTTTTGACCACATGCAGATAGTTCTTGGTGGTGGCTGGTGTTTCTCCGTATAATCAAATCATTTATGACCCACAGTGACCCTATCTACAACAGAAGCACTGCCTATGCGCCTTTATAAGACCAGAGTGTTCAAGGCAGAAGTCCAGGTGGGGCAGTAGGCTAAGCACGGGGCTGGTACTAATGGCAAGATCAGTGATTCCCACGCACCAGCCACGCCAAGGGAGGAGGGAGAGGCTGTGTCCTCCCATCAAGATGTACACTCTGGAAACCCCATGGGGTAGCTACACTCTGAACTACCAGGAATCTATGAGTCCGGATTGACTCAAAGGCAGTGGGTTGTTAACTTGGTTTAGAGAAGACTTCCCAATGAGGGCAATATTAACGTCACATTGTATAAGAGCTGGCGAGGGGGAGGCTCCTCCCCTCTGATTTTTGGACCAAGATTCTAGGACAAACTGACTGGTCAATGCATAGGGCAGCGTTGATTTAGCAAGGGACATCCAGGGTCTGATGAGTCCTCTGGAAAGAGGCAGCCAGGCCCAGTTTACCAACAATGGCCACATTGGTTGGTCCCATGAGATGGACTGGCTCAGTGGCTACAAACATGGCATCACACAGAGGAACAGTTGAGAGGATGGTGTGAGATCTGGCAGTCTTTCGTTCTGCTGTGCATTGAGTCCTTGTGAGTCAGAACCAACTCAATGGCACCGCCCCATCCACAACGATTTTCCCCCATGTCTCTCTCTTCTGTTTCCATCCAGTCACAGCTGTGCAGGCATCCTCTCAGGACGTGGTGCACAGTCCTCTGAAGGCTGGGTTGGGGGAACAGGAAGACGTGTGAAGGGTATGATGAGGGTATGATCAGGAATGGAGGAGGGGGGTTTCCCAGCAAATTCTCTTAGATGCCCAGGTGGAATGAACAGGCACATTCTATTCTCATGACAGAAAAAAGTTCTCTAGTGCAACTTTCCTCTCCTTTTTCCCAACCATGCAATTTTCCATTTTATTAAAACTTTGTAATATGCCCTCCACCCCTGGTCCCTTCATGATCACCCTGACACCCTTTGAGAAAAAAATGATCAAGATGGCCTTTGTGGAATTTCAAGCAAAAGTTGTCATAACCTTCTGAGCTGACCTTGGCTCTGCCGTTTGCTGGTTCAGCAGACCCACTGTGTGGCTTGGACCCGTGTGTGAGTGTGCCCCAGGAGACTGAGGAGTGCAGGCCTGAGAGCTCGCAGAAATCACAGATACCCTTCAAGCATATGTTGTTGGGAGCACACCTGTAGAGGTCATCCCTGGAACTTCAGCAGCAAGACTCGCTGACTGACCCTTCTTCTGTGTGCCATTGGTTCAATTTCCAGACACTTTGCCATCTGTGTATGTTTCTACATATACAAGTCTTTGTGTACATGCTGTTGTAGGTCTCTTCAAAAAAATGAGGCGCCAATACCAAGGGCTAAGTAGAAAGAAAATATTTTTCAAATGATGATGGCACCATATGTACAAAGTGGCAATGGATATATTTGTGGATTGTGATAAGAGCTGTAAGACCTCCCAATAAAACGATGCTTTAAAAAAGAATAGAGCTAAAAATTGTGTTGCATGTCATTGTAGCATCAATAAAAATCACAAATGCTGCTTTTACTTTATTAGATTCTAGGTATTTATGTGGCTTTACTTTTAGAGCTGATTTGATTGTGACCACCTGCAGGTATTAGTTATTGGATTTTTCTCCCTGTTGGCACTTACTCTGAACATTCGGTCCTTTCTTATCATATATGCACAAGTCAATATTTACAATATTGGAAACTGTAAATTGCCTGGTTTTTCACCCATTTTAATTTGGTCTGGGTAGCTTTTATTTCAACTCGTGGCTAATCAGGCCATTACTTATAGACATCCTGACCTAATAGCCTGTTTTTACTAGTGCTTGGCTTTATTTGGTGTGTTTTTTCAATAGCTTTATTGGCATGTACTTCATAGATCATACAATTTAATCTTTCAATCATATTCAGGAAATGTATGCCATCACCACCACAATCTGTTTCAGGACACACTCTTCTTATATTCATGGCTGTCAGCTCCCCGTTTCCCCCCCCCCTTCCCCAGCCATGCCTGGCCCTGTCTCCATAGACCTCCCATCCAGGGTTTCAGTGTTTGTGTGCAGTGCTAGTCTGTGTGTCATCATGGCTAGGCTGTGGCATCCAGCTATTTGGCCGAATATGAGTCTAGACGTTGGTAAGAAGTCTTGTCTATGATCCACACTTGATCAGAAGAAGACAGACTAACATTCTGCCGCCTGCTGTTGCCATGATGGTGCTTGCTGGATGCGAGGAGGACTTGGTCATGAGGCTGCAGGACTCCCTGTGAAGGACACAGCAGCCCAGGACACAATCCTCACAGCTGAACAGCGGCATCACCTCCAGTTCTCAATGACTGAGCTGTGCTTGGACCACAATGAATGTTCTTGCACACTGCTCCAGGAGGCTCACCGTAAAGCAGCGTGTGGGCAGGAAGGAAGCCCCTCTCTGAGGTGGACAGACCAGTGGCTGTGGCGGGGGTGCAGACAAAGCAACGACGGGGAGGATGCGCAGGGCCAGTCAGGCCTGCCTTTTGCTGTGCAGAGGGTCGCAGATTCCAGGGCAGCTAACGGTAGCATGGTGCTGGCACTGCAAATGTTGGTGTGAGGGGCCCAGCATTGGAGCAGCTCCTCATGGTGACTTTGCGATTGTAGAAAATATTAAAGACAGACAGACAGCGGGGTACAGGGACTTCCCATCCCATATCAGCACTCAGAGAAAGAATGCATTTTCCAATGTGTGTATATAATGGGGCTGACAGGTCTTCTGTAGGGCGTGCGAGTCATACAGCTAACATATTGCATAGTCAGTAGGTGATCAGCATAAGCAGGTAGGCAATACACAAGCAGGGAGGTGAGTCTGTGTCTTGACCTAGTGCTAGCTGACCTTGACACCCCCACCCCCACCCCCGAGTCCTCCCTGGGACCTGCGACATGGACGGTGGTGGGCTGTCGAACCTGATGGCTGTCATCTGTAGACAACCTGCAAGTACCGAGAACAGCCAGACGCACGACGATTCATCCTGTAGGGCAGCTCCTTGGGGACAGCTCTTGTATGGGGGTCATTGCGGGGACTCTGCTCAGCCATGAGAAGGTGTACCAGGATTTCTTTCTATCTCAACCCTACCAGTCTGCTTTCCAGACCGCCATTGTGAGCGTAGAGGACATTCTCCTGCAGCCCCTCAGGTCCCCCACCCTAAAGCCCGTGGGTCTAACATGAAGCAGGCTCCCTCCCTTCCACGCAGGGGTGGACTCTGTCCAAGCAGGCGGAGCAGGAAGGTCAAAACGGTCTGTGCCCAAGGGGCCGAAGGTGAACGCCAGCCTAGCACGGCCTGGTGTTCACGTTCGGGTCTCTAGAAAAAGAGACGGTGACAGAGAACTGTCTCAGGGAGTGGCTCACACAGTGGTGGAAGTGGGTTAGTCCTGTCCAGTGCAGGTCTCCACGACAGGTGGACGCAGCGGCTGCCAAGGAGAGCTCAGGCTCAGCAACAATGGTGCGGGCGCCCCAACAGGCAGGCTTTCCTCCAGGTGGTTCACGGGTGCTGTGAGTTTCCACTGACTGGATTGCCCCTAACAACGCCAGTCACATCACATGAGCCGCTTTCTCACAGCCAATCAAACTCTCCTTCCCATTTCTAAGCCAGCCTCCCATCGTCATTCTAGGGCCACTGCACCCCGGCCCTGCTGCGGGGCTGCCCTGCCTGGTTTCTGTGGACCCTGATGCTCCTTGTGTCATCATGCCTCTGGCCTCAGGATCAATGAGGCCAACTCCCTCAGTGGTTAGTCAGCAGTGCTTATTCTGAAATTCGGTCTCATTTGCATTTGAGTCTTTTTGTTGTTAACTCCAAAGGGGGGGTGGGGGGAGGGGAGGAGGGGAGGCAGGATGACCTTTCTATTATTAACAGCTCAAATGGAGACCTGGTAAAATAATAGCTGTGCCTAAAATCCTCTAATTAGGCCTTTTCCCTCTTTTCATCCCTGCTCATAAGCAGCATAAAAATGTATTCTTTCGACATTTAGCAAAGGCAAGAGAGGGACTTGGCTTTGTATGAGGTTGAAATACTTTGCTGCATGCAAACACATTCTGTGCTGTTTATTGCACGATGGTGACTATTCCGATCCCTGGTCCTTGTTAGCTGGCCTGAGTGGGCTCTGATTCACCCTGATCCCAGTGAGACCCTGAAGCACTGCCCACTCGGGCGTCCTCCTAGCTGGTGCGATATCTGATCCATTGCTGCAGTCGCTGTGCCATCCTTCTCTTTGAGCGTCGTCTCCTTCTCAGTCTCTGCCTCCCTGAGAAAGATGTCCTTCCCGGGGGTGGGGAGGGGGCTCTGGCTGCATTTGTTCTTGCACAGATTTGTTGGGTCTTCTGGAAGGCTGTGGGGTGCTCAGTGTCCACCAAAGGCATAATTCAAAGGCACCAATTCTTTCCTTATTCTTCTGATTTCACATCCATCTGGGACTCTTAAAACCCTGACCACTTGCACCACAATGTGACATCAGTCTGCAATGTGACACCCTTGCTTCCTCACAGCTGTAGGTGGGCTGTGCAGCAGATTTCCCCATGCAGTTGCCCTGGAGTCCTGGAGCCAAGAAGCAGCAAACCCTTGATTCCAGTTCTTTCTCTCTTTATCACCATGATGCTTTTTGGTCCCGTTGTGACCAAAATGTTCATTGAGGTTCAATTGGTGTTGAAGGCTGTGGCCATTAGCCTTCATCATCCTCTTTGCTTGCAGCAATTGAGCATCGTCTGCTCTGCACATCGCAGGTTGTGAATGCACCTGCATCCAAGTCCAGGGCCGAGTTCTTCTCCGTGGAGGCGTTTCTGCGTTTGTTTGCTCAGAACACGGATCGAACAGGTACGGTGGAAGGAGATGACCCTGATGCACCCCTTTCCCAAATATAAACTCAAAGTATCCCCTTGGGCTATTCCAAAGACTGCCTCTCAGTTTCTACAGCAGCTATTCATTGTGTCTGAAGAAGTCCTGTGCTTGACTGATGTATCGGTTGCAGAAATAAACAAGAGGTCGTGCTATGCGGTGCTATGCAGTTGCCTGATCACTGCTACCATCACCCTCCTGGGGTCTGCTTCGTGTATTCTCTAGTTCCCAAATCGCTCTGCCCTTGAGGCAACAGTTGAAGGAGATACAATTTGGCGTTTTCTTGGTAGTTACTTTGCTCAGTATTTTTCTCTTGTTGTGACAGCTGGTTTTGAATTTCAGTGGCTGCTGTCTTGATATATACAAAACATGTCACCAAATATCTGAGACTCACCTCCAAATGGTTGAGTCTCTTTATATGCTTAGCTAGCAACTCAGAAATTGTAATTGATTTTGAAGAATCTGGCATCACGATTGGAGGAAGATTAATTAACCGCCTTCAATATGCACATGACACAATCTCGCTTGTTCAAAGTGATGCGGACTTGAAGCTCTTGCTGATGAGGACAAAGGATCAAGGCCTTCCCTTTGGATTGCAGCTTAGTGCAAAGGAAGCCCAAATCCTCACGGCTGGGCCAATAGACAACATTACGGTTAATGGAGAAAACATCCAAGTGCTTGGATTCCCAGTCAGTGCTTCTGGAAGCGGCAGTCAAGAAACCAAATGACACATTGCATTGGACACATGTGCTTCACAAGACCTCTTTAAATTGCCGAAGAGTGAGGATGTCACTTGGAAGACATGGTGTTTTCAATCACTTCATTGCACGTGAAATTTGAACAAGGAATAAGGAAGATGGAAGAAGAATCGATTCATCTGACTTACAGCGTTTGTGAAAGCATTGTGGATGACCAGGACAACAAATCTGTCTGGGAAGAAGTACAGCCAGTGTGCCCCCTGGGAGTGAAGAGGATAGAACCGGGTATCGTGTCCTTGGGGCATTTTATCAGGAGGCACCTGTCCCTAGAAAGACATCATGAATCATTAAGCAGAAGGTCATCAACGCCCTCACAGGAAAATTCTCAGCAAGGTGACTTGGCACAGGGGCTGCAACAGTGGGCTCACACTTGAGAACATGTGTGAAGACGGTGCAGGACCGGGCAATGCTATGAGTGAGAGCCAGCTCAGTGCCCCCTAACAGTGATCACCCTCCTGTTGAAGGCGATGCCATGGAGACAGGCTCAAGTGTGAACAGAGGAAAGGAATGACCATGGAGCTTTCCTTCAACTCTTTAGATGGGAGTCCAGAAGCAGCCTGTGAGAAGCCGGCCTACCATGAAGCTGCCATCGAGAGACCTTATGAAGAGCCACGTGGGGCGATAGAGAGAACGAGAGAGGGGTCCAAGGAGCCCCACACACCACAGCTCAGATGCTGCTGCCTTCCCAGCAGTAGGCGCCCCTCTTGTAGTTGTCCCAACTCTCAGATGATGCCAGCACCCAGATTTCATTCTTTCCACAAAACTCCATGCTTTGCAGAGATATCCAGCTCTTCCATTCTCCATACAAATCCCTGGTCCATAGAATATGTGAGACAAGAGAAAATAACCTTATACCAGTAAGTTCTTTGGTAGATTTGTGGGAATAATTGAACCCGAAACTCCTCTGAAACTGGCTCTTGCGGTGGTGGTCAGTTGCCTTTGACTCAGCCATGAGTTGCATGCAGCAGGGGGAAGCAAGCCCTGCCCAGGCCGGCACCATCCCCACATCGTCACGCTGCAGCATGCTGTTGCTGCCACTGTGTCCATCCACCCATCCAGGCTCTTCCTGCTGTAATACCCCTCTACTGTACCAAACATGATGTCCTTCTCCAGAAATGGCCCCCCCTGACAATGTGTCCGAAGTATGAGTTGAAGGCTCCCAAGTTTGCTTCTACGGAGCATTTTGCTGTATTTCTTCTAAGATTGATGTGCTTCTTCTTTTGATAGTCCATGCTACTTCAATATTCTCTGCTAGGATCATAATTTAAATGCATCAGTTCTTCATTCTTCCTGATTCAATGTCACTTTCCGGTGCATTTCAGGCAATTAAAATACTCAAGGTCATATTTTGGCTCTCATGAACTTGTTTTAATTTGCTTCAGCTTCACACTGGTTCTTAAGCCTGATTAATTCATTAGTATCCGCGGTCTCCTTTGTCTTAGGCTTCCTGATTTAATTGTTGTTGATACTGTGTGCTGTCAAATCAGTTCTGACTCATTGTTGCAGCTTGGGTCTCTCGTGTTTCTGACACTAAAAATGTAGTTCTGGCCCCCCATAGTGTGGTCGCAGAGAGGCACAAAGGATAACATCAAAAGAAGAAGTTATCATTGATCCACTAAGCCACAAATCACACTGGGATTCACATCACCAGGGGGGTCTTTGAGTCTGGGCCAGGGGTCTTTATGAGGACTTTCAAAGGTGCTATCGTGGACCCTACTGCACAGGGGCTAACCACACGGCCCTTGGTTCTGAACCACCAGCTGCTGGAGACTAGTGACAGTCTCAGAAACCCACAAGCGCAGTTCTGCCCTGTCCTGTAGGGTCTCTATGAAGGGAACCAAAGAGCTGAGAGTGCGTTTGAGTTTTTCACTGAGATGGTGATAGCTGTTGTTGGATTCTTGTTTCTCACAGAAGCTTCAAGAGGAGTCCTCTGTGCATCCTCAGTCATTGCACACCCTTCGAGGGCATCGGCGAGTGTGGTTATTGTCTTCTGATGTCAGAAGGTTGGGTAGAGGACTCATTGATTACTTCTGTATATGCCTGGTAGGGAAAATATGATTCTAGCTGTCTCTTTGGCCCTGGACACATTTTTCTTGACTGATCAAGAAGCTGACAGTTTGCCTAAAAAGAGAGAGCTAGACAGAAGCTCATTTTCTAAACCAATATTGGTCCATAGTGCAGTCAGTCTGTGTCAGTCTAGGTAGACTAGAGAAACAAATCCACAGACACACATATGTGTGTAGGAGAGAACTTTATATCAAAGAGCAATTGAGCATTAAGAAAACATTCCAGCCCAGTTCAGATCAAGTACTTAAGACCGATATTAGCCCATATGTCTAATACCAGTGTATAAAGTTCTCTTCAGACTTGCAAAATACATGCAATGATGCCGAATGTAGGAAGATCATAGGACAGTGGAAAGTCTTATGGATCTGGTGGTGGTGGAAGCATCTCAACACTGGCAGGGATATCCATGTGGCTTCTTTGGCTCTAAGGCTCTGGTTCTAACAAGGCAACTCCATGTGGCTTCTCAACAGGAATGTCTTACAGGGAGTGTCTCTGCATCTTGCTGCCAGCAAACTATTTATCTCCTTAGCACCTCCAGATGAGGTCATCAAGCTGTGACCTGATTCACAGGCTGAACTTCCTATCGCCTATTTAACAAGTTGGCCCTTTATTACGTAACTACCACACAGCCTCATGGCAATCCCCAGTGTTACAGAGAGTAGATATGTGCCATGGGGGTTCCAAGACCCCCCCCCCACATTTACAGAAAGGAGCCCTGGTGGCACAGTAGAGAGATTTGGACAGTGAACTGAAAGGTGGTGGTTGGAACCGACAGGCTGCTCCAAAGGAACTAGATGAGGCTGTCTCTTTCCTTAAGGGGTTCTTGTTGTTAGGTGCCATAACGCTGGTTCCAACTCACACTGACCCATGTACAACAGAATGAAGCCCTGCTGAGCCCTGCATCGTCCTCGTGGCTGCATGTCTGAGCCCATCACTGCAGCCACTGTGTCAATGCACCACACCCAAGGTCTTTCTTTCTTGCTTCCAAGGAGCATTCTGGCTATCTGTCTTCAAGGCAGGTGTCCGTGTTCCTTGGGGGGGGGGGGTCCATGAAACTTGCACTATTATTCTCCAGTACCATCCTTCAGAGGTTTCCATTCTCCTTTCACCTTTCCTCACCATTGTCCAATTTTCACACGCACGTGAGGCGACTGAAAATACTATAGCTTGGTCAGGCTCACCTTAGTAAAACCCTTACTTTTACTCACTTTAAAGATGAATAGGCCCCTGATTTCTCATGTGAAAGTTTCTCCAGATTGAAACTAAATAAAATGAAATCAAGTCCACGAGACTCAAAATGTGACCTTGACTATATCCAACTTGCATTTCCAGAAAAACCTCAAGAGCAGATTTCATGTATTGAACATAAGAAAGAGAAGACTGGGTGAACTATGAAATGGTGTCAAGAAAAACATACATGAAGAAAGCAAAAGGTCATTAAAAATACAGGAAAGAAAATATCAAAGTGGATGTTAGAAGAGAGCCTGGAACTTGAACTTAATTATAAAGTAACTAAGACACATGGAAGAAATAATGACGTAAAAGGGTTAAACAGAAAATTTCAAAGAGCAGCTGGAGAAGACAATGTAAAAGATTACAATGAAATGTGAAACAACCTAGTGTTATAAAACCAAAAGGAAGGACACACTCAGTATACCTTAAACTGGAGAAAATGAAGAAAAAAGTTCAAACCTTGAGATGCAGTATTAAAGAACTCTACAGGCAAGATACTGAATGATACAGGAAGCATCCCGATAATACTACACCAAAATAACTACTCAAATTCAACCATTCAAAGAGGAATGCGGTAGTCTGGATAAACTAGAGAAACAAATCCATATATATGTATATATGTGAGTGTATATATATATGTGTGTGTGTGTGACTTTTATATATAAGGTAAGTGTACATTAGAAAAACATCCCAACCCAGTACTATTCAAATCCCTAAGTCCAACATTACCCCTTTTGTCTGTCACCAATATACAAAGTCCTCCTTAATCTCATTAAACATGCACAATGACACCGAGTGCAGGTGAAAAGCCAGATTCAGTGAACGTGTAAGCATCTCAGCACTGACAGGGGTCTACACTCAGCTTCTCCAGCACCCTGGACTCCATCAGTGTAGGCTGAGGTGGCTTCTCCTCAGGGATGTCTCATAGGAAGTGAGACTTGCTGGCTGAAGCAGGGAACTGGCTAAGGCAGCTGCACCCTGGTCATCATTGAGCAAGAGATCAGAGAACTAGAAAGGCTAGACTCACCGACTCATTTATTTCTCTGCCCTTCAATTATTCCCACATGTGTTTATCAGTCAGGTTGGCACAACAAACCTTGACTACTTCACATATGATCAAGTCCCAATGGTGTTGAAGACATCCAAGATGCACCAAAGCTACTAGCCAAAAACAAGGCTTCAGGAATTGATGGAGTACCTGTTAAAATGCTTTAATAAGTGAATGAAGCACTGGAAGCACACACTAATGAAGGGGTTGTCAACCTATGGGTTGAGACCCCTTTGGGAGTCGACCCTTTCACAAGGGTCCCCCAATTCATAACAGCAGCAAAATTCCAGTTATTAGGTAGCCACAAAAATAATTTTATGCTTGGGAGGCAGGGTCACCACAACCTGAGAAACTGTATTAAAGGGTCACAGCACTAGGAAGGTTAAAAACCACTGCACTAATGTTTGACAAGAAATTTGAAAGTTACCTACTTGGTCAACTGATTGGAAGAGATCAATATTTATGCCAAATCCAAAGAAAGATGACCCAACAGAATGCATAAATTACAGAATAATGTCATTGATAGCATATGCGAGTAAGATTTTGCTGAAGATTATTCAATAACAGTTGCAGCAGTACATTGATACTGGAAGTCTGTGTGTGTCTGTGGCTTGGTGAGGGTTGGCACACCAGGGCACGTGTCCATTTAACGATCTCTGCACGAGTCATTCAGTGACTGGTTATTATCCTCATGGTGAGTGAGCATTCTCCTGATTTCATTCTGGTTGTCATGGAGAAAGTCTTTGATGACACTCCACTCAAGGCAGAGTGCCGTGCTAGATCCAAAGAATGGCATCCCCTATCTTTGGGTCCCTGACCAACAAAACAAAGCAAATCTTCTGACCTCAGCCCCTCACTTCCACCAGCTCCTTTCCCTGACCAAAGAGAGCCACCATGCTCCACCCCTCCACTGCCACCCATGAGTGGGAGTTGCAGCCACCTTGCTCCCAGCCCACTTCAGAAGCTCTGTCTTCAGCCTGCACTTTGCCTTCCTCACCACCATCAGCAGCAGAAGGACCTTTTAGAAGCACAAGAACTATCACATGACTCCTTTGTTCAGAACATTCCAGAGGTTCAGGCTAGATTCAGAAGTAGACATGAAAAAAAAGGAGATCATGGGCTAATGTCGGCTGGATCTTGGCTGGAAGCAGAGAATACAAGAAAGATGTTGGCTTGTGTTCCAAAGACTATGCAGAGGCACTGACTGCCTGATCCATTACAAGCTGGGTATCCTTCAGATGGAACTGCAGAGCACTTTATCGTGCTCATGTGGGATCTGTGCACGGATCGAGAGGCAGTTGTGCAAATAGAAAACAAGGACTGCTGCATAGATTGAAATCAGAAAGGTGTGCGTCATGGTTGCCCCTTCTCCCCATACTCGCAAAGACTTACAGCTTTATAAATGTTAGGGAGCTGTGGCTGTGTTCTGTCCTCCAGGGTCACTATGAATCAAGATCAACTTAATAGTGACCAGTTTGGTTTAACATTTGTAGAGGCCATCGTTGGGTCTGGTTTCCACATTGTCTGTGGGCGCATTCAAACGCCAGCCTCACAGTTAGCAGGCACGTGCTGGACCCTCGGCCACCCAGGGTCCTTTGCCGTAGCTGTGTCCTCAAACTTTAACAGGGCCTATTTTCATATAGTACAGCGTTAGTTTCTCTTTCTCTCTTTATTCCTGCAAAGGTGTCATTCAGAGATGTATTCTTGCCGCATTAATCTTGGGGAGATGGAAGTCTCCAGTCATAATTGTGGATTTGGTTATTTCTGCTTTCCAATCTGAGACTCTGTAATTGAGTGCATAAATAAACAAACCCACAATTGCAGTCAGACACTCCAGCATCTATCATTATGTCATCTTGATGATTGGATGCTTTTGTCATTATAAAAGGGCCATCTTTGTCCCTGGTCATTTCCTTTTCCCTGAATGTTATCTTATGTGATATAAGTACAGTCGATCCAGATGCAGCTTTCTTTAGTTTGATATCAGTTCGTGATGATCTTTTCTGCAGTGCTTTCTTGGGTTGGTGACTTTTACCACTAGATTAGACACATAGAACGCTAGTCTTCTAATTATTTTACATTCAATTCTTTCCATTTTCTTAAGACGATAAATAACTTTCTGATAAGATAAACCCTTTGGGGAGGTATTTTCAAAATCAGGGAGAAAAAAACAAAACTGTCTCCCACAACTGAAGTAATCCCCTGCCCTCTTCTCTAAGTGTTCTGTCAAGTGTGGTGCTCAATTATTTCTTAACAGTGTCATCTGAGGGTCATCAGAAAAAGTCAACAAAAATCTTTAGTCTCAATTGCCCTTGAATAGAGTGAAGAGTACTTAAAGGAGCCTTTTTTTCCACTGAAGACCTTGATGGGTTTGTGTAAGCAAGCGTGTGACTTACAGCATGAGCAGTGGCAATCCGAGGACCCTCCTGGAGGAAGCCAGAGGGCTGACAGAGGCCTCAGAACCTGGGAGAGGGGTGCAGAGGGGCCCCAAGAAGCGCCAAGGGCAATTTGGCCTCCGTGGGACCCTGAGGTGCTAACAAGTCAGAGGGAGCCCTGCTGCCTCCGTGGGTGCAAGCCCTTCCTGAAACTTCCCCCATGCCCTCGCCCCAATCTGGATCTCTTCTCTGCTCTTTGCCCGGGCAGCAGGTTGCTGTGGTTCTTGCTGTGACAGATGGGCAGCCAGCCCCCGAGTCCAGTGGTCACATGCCCAGAGAGCCAGCCTGGCCCAGTGCAGCACACCTGGACCCCACGTGGTCCTCCTGAGGGTCCACCAGCTTGTTTTCAGAAACAGCTCTTTCTCCTCCGCCTGCATCTAGCAGCCATACCAAAGCCCACTCAGCACCATAGCAACAAGGAGACCTGACAGGAGGGGCAGCTTGAGAGGGGACTGGGCAGGGAGCAAACCTGACTCTCCCAGAGGAAGATGGACAGTGTCCTATGCATTGAGTGGCCGCCAAGGCCCTTCAAAACTCAATCCTGGGCCTGAATTCTGGAAGTCCCTCTGGTGGGTCCCTCCATTTGCAATGGGAGCTCCCGCCTGCCCTGGGTCACATGCTTTTCAAAGTCTAAGTCAAGAGGCATAATTTGGCCGCATTCTAGAAAGTTCCGAGCTTTAAGTCTAAGGCAACTTGGGGAAGCCCTGGGAATGGCAAACATTCGGAATTCGAGTTGGTTTTGAGCACAGACATGGAGTGCCGAGGCAGGCAGGATTTTCAGAGACTTGGACTTCTGCATGCCATGGGCGACAGAGGTGGGACTTCCTGTTCTGACTTGGCAAGAGGGCAAAATTGCAGAAAATGAAGGCTTCCTATTTCATTGCCTTTCCTAGATCTGGATGTCATGAAAAGCAAAGCTCCAAGCTCATGGCCATCCAGTCAGGGCTGCTCGTGGTACCCCCTGTGGGGTTTCGAGATGGTCACTGCTCACAGGAGGGCCGCGCCTGGCCTTTCTCCTGTGGAGCCGACCTTGCAGGTCACAGTGCAGAGGCAAAGCTCTACACCACCAGGTGTCCTAAGAATGCAAAGGAAAGAAGCTCTAAACTATAAACCCTACAATACACCAACCTACCTGCCGTCAGGGCAGGGCGGCCCAGAGGTGAGGGACCTCATTAGCAACCGGGTCCAATGCAGTTGGCCTCTGTCAGATGTTGTCCTGGCAATAGCTGTGTGGGGCAGCCACGTGAGCTGCACACTCAGTGACTCGGAGATGTCAGACACAGGCTTATAATGAGCATGGGGTCCTTTGAAAGAAATTCACATGTCCCCGAGGAAGACTGCAGACACTGCCTTTACAAGTTTTGACTTCTGTTTCCATATGGCCAGAGAGGAGCAGTCTGCACAGATTAGAACATCATTGCCATCGTGCAAATTCACATCAACAAGAAGGGCACACCCAGGCATCACTGGCCGACACATGAGCTCTATTGCTACGTCTGTACGGAAAAGTAGATCTGTATGTAAGTCAGAAGCTTTAAGGATGGGCCGCAGGCATCTAATGCTAGTTTAGTTATTGCCAGGAGTTGATTCCCCTCCTTGCAACCCTTCCAGTGGACCCTGCCCAGTCCTGCACCAGCCCTACCAGTGGACCCTGCCCAGTCCTGCACCAGCCTCACCGTGTTCCTGCCCCTGTGCCCATCCACCTCCTGGAGGGTCTTCCTCTTCATCACCGCTCCTCTCCTTCACAGGGACTGCTCTCTCCTGTCCGTAACACATTCCTGTATTTCATCCTGCATCTAACCTGGATCTTATGTCAGTTTCAGTAAATAGCTACAGTGCAGCTTACTAGGCATTAAGGCAAATAAACAAACAAATAGAACCTTAAAGAAATGTTTCCTAATACATTAAAACCTCTCCAACACAGGGGATCCCGGAGGTCAGTCGGTGGTGAGGATTGGACGGCTAACCACACAGTGGGGAATTCAAAGGCACCAGCTATTCCAGGAGAAGAACCATGAGCTTGTGTGCTCCCATAAGTACTCTGACTCAGAAACCCCCAGTGGGAGTTCTGCATTGTTCATTAGGGACACTCTGAGTCACTTTCCAAGGCGACCTGGCATTTGTCTCACAAATCAAACACCAAGCCCACTGCCATTGAGTTGACTTTGATTCACAGTCACCAAAGAACTGTACCCTTAACATTCCTGATCTTGGCGTGCAGCCTGCTAAAATCCCCCCAAAAAAACAGAATTGTGAGTTCTGCATGGCCATTGCAACAGATCATCAAGTCTCATAAAGAAATAGAGAGTGGGGTGGGAGGGATGGCTGATGTCTATATTAGGCTGGATTGTCTAAACCTGTAGGTCTCAACCCCTTTGGGAGTCAAATGACCCTTTTCCAGGGGTCACTAAGACCATATTTCTGGTAATCTTAGGAGCCAAGACACCAGTCTTCTGTCCATCTCCAGGCTGGTCTGTCCACATGCAGAAACGCCCACATATGGGGTCACCACAACATGAGGAGCTGTATTTAAGGGCCATGGCTATAGGGAGGTTGAGAACCACTGGTGTAGAGAAACAAAGCCAGTGACACAAATGCCCCTCAGTAAATAGCTACAGTAAATAGCTACAGTGCAGCTTACTAGGCATTAAGGCAAATACACAAACAAATAGAACCTTAGAGAAATGTTTCCTAATGCATTAAAAGAAAGAAAGAAAGAGCTCCATATCACAAAGTAATTTTATATCAAGAAGGCATCTCCATCTAGCCCAACTCAAGTCCAGGGCCCCAGTGCTGGTCAGAACCCTCTTCAGACTCAGATAGCTGAAAGGTGATTACCCAATAAGGTGAAATGGAAGTGGAGAGATGACAGCCTGGCGAGAGCAGTTAGGCAGATCCCACGTTGGTCAGAACCTCTGGAGAGAGATATCATAAAAAGGTCACACCCCAAGAAAGCATCACTGGGCTGTGAGCTGACTAAGAGGGTGGACTCCACCCTTGTGCCTTTTTCCCCATTTGTTTAAAATGAACTTGGACATCACTGGATAATCCAAGCCCTCCTTCCATAGCTACTCAGACCAATGCTTACATCCAATGGGTAGGGAATCTGGAGGGCACTGAAGGATGTGAATCTTCACTTTAAAAAAAATCAAATTTATTTACTTATTTATTTTGGTTTTCAAAGAAAAGCAGATTCTAGCACAGCTCATCTCATCAGATGAAACCAGTAAGAGTACCACTTCAAACTCCACATAAACACAATGCTTTGTGGTTATCCCAACACTTCAAGTGGAAGTGGCTATACAATCTAATCACCACAGCATCCACTGAGATAGAGAGAGTCAAGGTGATGGAGCATCTGAGTGCTGCCTCCTAAGACTGGCCTTCAGGCCATCAGAACTGTCTTGCCCTCCCCTGTAAGGTCAGAGGGGGCCAGCGCTGGTCCTCGGAACCATGCTCTGACTGACCTTGCAAAGGGCCAACCATTTGCTACCATGAACCATTGTGGGTCCTACATGTCAGTGTTCAGGCTTTAAGGATGCGGGTCTGCCAGGTGGGGGCATCTGCAGCATGGGGACTGCCCGCACCTAGAAGTGCCTGAAGGTGATTCATTGAAACAAAAGTGGGCAGTGCAGACAAGAATAGAAAACACGAATTCATCACCAGAAGTCCTGCTGGAACCATGGGCCAGCGTCAATCTACTAACCGCAAGCATCAAACCCACCAGCTGCTCTGAGGGGAAAGAGGAGGCTGTCTGCTCCCATAAAGGCTATGCTCTCAAAAACCCTATCTAGGATGGATGTGAGTTGGAATCAACTCGATTTTTGTGGTTTGGTTTGGGGACCAGGGGTCTGCTTTAGATGGAATTCTTACACATCAGTTGCCCAGGGTACAACAGTTGCCCAGGTTACACTTCATCGGGATGTAGCAAGCCACCCCACAGGCTGCCAAGGTCGCTGGTGCCATTTTGAGAAATCTTGGAAAGTTCTCAAGTTAATGTTTTTCAAGCCCATGTTCCATTCAACCTCTGGAATCAGGCTGGTTTGGAGAATAAACATTTTATTTGTTGAGACTGATGATGGAGGCTAAACCAGAGGGGAGTGGGAGTGGAGGAAGTTGACCTGTGCAGAAAGGAGGTTGAGAGGTTCATGCCCACCCTCACTTCCTGCTGCAACTGGTACAGATATAATTTCATTATTGTTTGTTTGAAAATTATATATGGCTAGATATATATGGCTATATATGGCTAGAGTTAGACAAAAATGTCAAATTGACAAGGGGTGGTCTGTTGCAATCACCTAATCTGGTGTCAATTGAGGATTAAGAGTGTAGGGGTGGAGTCTTGCCTGTCAATCCGGAGACGCCAATGAAGCGTCTGTGTGGGCATGACCCACTCCTCTGAGAATTCTGGGAAATGTGGCAATTCCCTCTGTGAAGTGGAGACACCATCTCTCTCGGTTCACTTTCTTGGAGACCTTCTACTGACAATATTCACTCCCTTGGAGACTCATGACTGACAAGGCTGGTTACCTGTGAGACATCCCTAAGGAGAAGCCACATGGACCTACCCTGGTGTGTCCAGAAACCTGGACCCAGAGAAGCCAGGTGGAGATGCCTGCCAGAGCTAAGATGCTTACAGCACCACTGGATCCAAAGAATTTCTACCCACTAGCTTGCAGTCGTTCTGCATTTGGCATCATTGCATGTGTTTAATGATTCTGAAGAGGACGTGTAAATTGGTATTGGACATTTGGCCAAATATCAGATTTATGACCTTGGAGTGGATTGGGATGTTTTCTTAATGTACATTTCCCATTTATATGAAACTCACTCTTATATACATATGTGTTTATGAATTTGCTTCTCTAGTCTACCCATTCTAACACAAGTGCCCTCCAGGAGAGACGCAGAGTCTCCAGCCCGGGGCCTCCATCCGGAGAGGAGACGAGCGTCTTCCCCAGGACCTCTGGGTTCAGTCTGAGAGCGCTGGTAGGAGCGGTATACCCATGCATCCAATTCCCCACGCACAGGAAACACTCAGAAAACAAGGGTTTGGACTCTGCCACTTTCTTCCAAGCCCACAGCAGCTGCTTCATGCCCACCACATTGTCCCCTTTGTTTTGAACAAGTATTGTTAACTGAGTCCCTGAGAGGGACTCCCTGATCGCAGAGCTCCCCGGCTGAGTTAAACATGAGAGGTGTGCATGTCAGGAACGACTCCGCCTTTCCTTACCAGGAACTGAGACCCAGGTGGGTCTCGGCTGTTGTTCTGGTGAGAAAGCAGCCACCTACCTGAACCACCATGTCACGTCACCTGCTGGAGGTGCAGGCGAGTCGGTCCCGACTCTGTCCTGGGCCGTGCTCACGTCCTGACCATCTGTGAGCCCACAGCCCATCACTCTGAACACCCTCCTCTTCGTGCGGTCCCTCTTCCTGCCCAACAGGCGCCCCCTGCACGTAGAGCGGGACAGCTTGGAGGACGCACATGCCGGAGGACCAAGCCTGGCTCTCCTCTCCCTGCTTAGAGGAGCATTCTGGCTGTGGCTGGATTTCTCCAAAAGACAGTGTATTTGCTCTTCTAGCACTTCATGGGGATGTTGGGAAAATATTGAATCTATTATGGCTCTATATATGTGTGTGAGTTTTTTTAAGTTCATGAAAAAGAGAATTAAAAAATAATGGAATCGCTCCATCAAAAAGGCCTGTGAGAGGGAGAGAGTGAGCGAGCCCTGGTGACACAGTGGTTACAGGTTGGCTTGCTAACTGCTGTAACGTCAGTGGTTTGAAGCTACCAGTCACTCTGTGGGAGAAAGGTGGGGTTTCCTACTCCTGTCGGGAGGGACAGTCTCAGAAACTCACCAGGGCAGCTCTACCCTGCCCTCTAGGGTCACTTTGAGACAGCATCGATCCGAGGGCCAAGAACTCAGCAGAAATACTTTATATATAAACGCAAACACATAGAATGAAAAGGACAAACAAACCTGTCTTGGAAGAAGTGCGGCTAGAGTGCTTCTTAAAGGATGGGACTTCGTCTCTCTTACTTTGCACGTGTTGTCAGGAGAGACCACTCCTTGGAGAAGGACAGCCTGCTTGGTGAAGTGGAGGGGCAGACAGACATCAGCCGTGGCTGCACACGTGAGCTCAGGCACAGGAATGTGGTGCAGGTGGAGCAAGAGTGGGCAGTTCTTTGTTCTGTTGCACACAGGATTGCTGACTCAACGCAGCAGCACCCATGTCGGCATCAAGTCTCAGACCAGTACTGGTGCAGGTGTAGACATAGGTCTGTACAGAGGAGGAGGTGGACCTACGTTATGGATTGGATTGCATGACTGTGGGGCCTGGGAATCCACCCTCCATAGACCACACTGCTATCTGGGGTGAAGCGGCCAATAGGGGATCTGGGTCCTCACAGCATGACACCAGGCACCCACTTGCAGGCTTGCATGGAAAGCTTGCACCTCGACACCAGCAGAAGCCCTGCGCTGGGACACGCACAGCCAGGCTCCTGACCCCCAGCATGCCAGCTGCCTCTGAGCCCTCATGGACACAGATCTCTGTGTTCCCGCCGGGAGCCCTGGCTTGGGGCCTCTCCTCCTCACACTTATCTTCTCCCCATGTGCACTGCTGCAGGGCGGCAGACCCAGAGGTGGGGGCAGGGCCTCAACAGAGCAGGACTCCATCTTGTTGTGTGGCTGGGATGTCTCTCTATCTTCTGTCTCTCTCACCTCGCGATCCTGGGATTTGCCCTCCTTGAGGGTAGCATTTCCTCTGAGCTTTTCTGAGCTCAGGAATAAAAGGATTTCCCCCTTTATCTGGAATGGAGTTGGGGGGGGGGGTCTGCCTTTTGTGGTTGATGGTGTTTGCTTTATGTGTGTGTGGTGCAGGCATTTTTTCTGATGCAGAATGGGAGAGAAATAGAGTCAGAGACGAGGGCAGGGAGAGATCAGGGTGGTGGGGGAAGATAGAGGAAGGAAGAGAGGAGAGAGAGGGGGAAGATAGGGAGAGAGGGGCATAGAATAGTGGGAGAGGCAGAGAAAGGAGAGAGAGAAGAAGACGGAGAAGAGAGAGAGACTTAGAGAGAGAGAAAGGATTCTTCCACTCCGTGGTGAGTGCCTCAGAATAAACTCGGAATCTTATTACATGAAAAATTAAAATGAAATTAAAATGAGAGTGTTGTATGAGTGATCATCTATCGCCATAAGCAAACAGAGGCGCTTGGTGTGTTTAAAAGCATGCAGCGGTTTGATGCCAACATGGCAGCTGTGACCAGGCACAGATGCTTGTGAGGAAGGGGCCCTGCTCAGGGAAGAAATGGCATACTGTTCTCTCCAGGGAAAGGAGAGCACTCTGGGACCAAGAGTGAGATGGGAGGAGCTCTGAAACTGGGGGGGCAGGGTGTGGGGACCCTCAGACAGCCCATGTACAGGACAGAATAAGCTGCAGCCTGCCATGCTTGGTAACATGGAGGGACAGTGACAAAGAAGACTCTGACAAGAAGGATGGGCACAGAGGCTGCACCGGTGCAAGAACTCGTCCAAGGATGGCTGTGATGGGCAGGTTTGTTATGCCAACATGGCCACAGAAGACTGGTGGGTCTGTTGTGACGGCACGACCAATGAATACACGGGATGAATTGAAGGCCAGCGATAGGAAGGGCTCAGCGAGTCCCGCACTCGCTCTCTCACTTGCTTTCAGATCTTCGGACCAGACAGCTGCTCTGTTTGTCCTGTGCCTTGACCTCCAAGCAAGACTACCTGTTGGACACCTAATCGTGGATTGTGTTGCTGTGAGTTGAGGTTCCTTCAAGCCCTACTTCGCTATGCTCCTAAGATATACGTCTCTTGAGCTGGGGACTGTTGGACTCTGTCATCTGACTTCTGTTGGCAACCTGCTTTGCTGTTTGCTGCCTGTGACCAGATAACCTGAATTGCTCTACAGAGGACTACTCAGCGGCCCTCAAGACTTGAAGGACTGCCAGTCTTCTAGCTGTCTCACGCAAGTGAGTTGCACTGAGCAATTTGTACTGCTGTATAGATTACTTAATTGTTTCTTTCTTATCTTTTATACTCTTCTTTCTATATAAATATATAAAGAGAATTACTAGTGTCCTGGTTTTATTTCTCTAGAGAATCCTCTCTGACACAATGGCACAGGACGGGGTGGTGATTCCATGCCTGTGCACAGCGCCACAAGGGGCTGGCATTTAATAGCTAACGGCTCTCCTGTGAAGAGTTACAGTGCCCAGAGCCCACCAGGCAGCTCTGCTCTCTCCCAGGGGCTTTCTCAGAGCTGGCATCCAGCGATGGTTTTCCATTATCCTTCTCCAGGGATCCATTTCTACTGACAGCATGCCCAGCATTCATGAGACCAAGCCTCCCCACCCTTGCCTCCAACAAGGATCCATGCTGTACTGCGAGACAGACTTGCTCTTTCAGATGGATAACTGACTTTAAAACAGTCCCTCCAACTCTTTCAGGATGGAACACGAGTCTTTGAGAATTAGCTTCATAATAGTTTAATAACATGATGCCTTTGGCCTTTCCCCAGCCTCCCTAACCAAAGATGACCCAAGGCAGCCAGCTGCACTGAAGGCTGGTCCACAGACATGCCTACATCTCTCTGAGACAGGAATTAGCATGCTTGTGCTGTGGCTTCTCCCAGTTCCAAGTGGTTTCTGATGAACTCATTAGATGTCTAACCACTCTAGACTAGGGAACAATTTAGGGATGAAGTTATCTGTAGCAGCAACAGATCACTAATGATCAATATTGGCAAAAGTATAATAGCTGGATGTGTTTTCCTACCCATTACTCCAGTAACTCACAGTGCCCTGCACCCACCTGGTACCTGTGACAAGGCTGGGCTGAGTACCATGCCAAAGTCTTGTGTGTGTATGTGTGTGTGTGTGTGTGTGTGAGAGAGAGAGAGAGAGAGAGAGAGTCAGTTAAGTCTCTGAGCTGGAAGAATAGAGGTCAGAACTGACCAGCTTTGTGGGATCAGAGCAAATGGGGCCACCTCCTTAGTCCATTGCTGTGCCTCCTCCTCTTCCGTCCTCTGCTGTAGTTACAATACCAAGAGAAGATGTTATTTTCACCTTGAGGTTGTTCCCACAGTTGGTAGCATGTCGGTAGCATGGCTTTCTGCTGGAGCAAGCCAACATGTCGCAGCATCCCACCACTTTTCCAAGCTGACTGCGTTGGTGATCCTTGAACAGGTGATGAAAATGTCATTGGGGAGAGGGCGTTTGAACGACAGAGCTATCCTGCACAGGTTCATTGTCTCGGGTTTGCAATGCCCAGCCTGCCCTGACCCCAGCCTGCTTCCTTCTGGTCTCCCCTGGATCACACCCTCAGGGCCAGGAAGGACCAGGAGTGTGTGACTCTGGAACGTGAGATTCCAGGACGGAGGTAGCAAGGTCCAGGCATGAAGAGGCTTCAGCAAGCCTGAGACACAACTTCCTGCTGCAAAGCGGGAGTCCTTCCTCCAAACGATGCCCTCGACATTAACCTTAGCTTGGTTCAGGCTCAGCAGGGACTTCACTTGGCATTTTCTTGTGCCCTTACTTCTCTTGGAGTCAGTAATGTGGACTCCTCTACGTAAGGCATGAGATTCTACGGCAAAGGCAATGCCAAGTCTGCCTGGTCTCCCACCTACCACCTGCGATTCAGGACCCAGCAGGGAACACCGGGCTGGCGGAAAGGTCCCCAAGGGCCCTGTTCTGATTGCAGCTCAAGGCGTGGAGGTTGAGGGCTGTGACTGTCAGAATCCCTGGGGTTCCACTCTTGGATGAGGGGGAGGGGGCACACATGATCCCCTCTGTCTCTATCAATTCGGCCAATATTGATGCCAAATTTAAAAGGAGTCTAGAAAGGGTGTTTCTGAAAGGCAGCAGAGGCCACCTGAGTCTGCCTTTATTTCATCCTGCAAGGGGGGGCGGGTGTACTGGGGGTAGAGAGCTAGCACAATGGGAATAAGTACGTGGGTGGGATGCTGGAGGCTCGGAGATGGCTGTCTTCTCTGACTTTCCTTGGCTTCCTGGAGGAAAGTGGTTCTCAACCTTTCTAATGCTGCAGCCTTTTTATCACAGTTCTTCATGTTGTGGTGACTGTACCATAAAATTATTTTCCTTGCTACTTCATAAACTGTGATTTTCCTACTGTTAGGAATTGGGCCACCCCTGTGAAAGGGCCATTAGACCCCCAAAAGGGCCACGACCCAGAAGTTGAGAACCACTGCTGTCGAAGATACCAAGAGTGTGGGGCCACGCAGGACTGGAGTGCTAAGGAAATATCGCTCAGTCCTTCCCATAAGCCACCTCTGCCAAGCCCAGTGTCACCCACTGGACTGAGCCAGCAATGGTGGCCGACTCACTCAGGCCGATCTGATTCCATCCGTCCGTCCCCCTTCTCCTGTGGGCCTTCACTTACAGCTCTGATGTGGGAAGCACTGGTCACAGGGACACGTGGGAGCCAAGGCGACATAAGGGCAAGGGGAAGTCTGCTTTTTCTGAGGGGAAGACTGCCTCTCCAGCCCCATGCCTGCATGCTTCCCACCGCCCCAGTCTGTGTCCTCTCTCTGTAGACTCGAGGGGTGTGTGCCTATTGTTCGTACTCTCTGGAGACCAAGGAGACTCGATGAGCTTCAATTATGATATTGGCACAGAGAGCTGACTATGCCCCGGCCACGACTATCTGGGAAGAGGTACAGCCGGGATGCTCCTGGGAAGGAAATTGGTGAGAGCTTTTTGTAGGTTCTTTGGGCATGCTATTAGGAGGGTTCTGTGAAGGGCATCATGCATGGAAGGGCAGAGGGTCCGTGAAAAAGAGGTGCACCCACAAGGACCAGACTGGCCACAGAGGCAGTCCCAGTGGGCCTGAGCGTGGCCACCACCACAGCAGGAGTGCCTCCCTCTTGCCCAAGAGCTCGCACCCATGGACCCTGCTTGATGGTTCCTGGCAACAGTGAAAGCAGAGGCTGAAACGTGAAGTCTCGAACATGGGGGGCAGCCAAGCAAGAAGGGGAGCTAGGGAGGCCCCATATGCCTCTGTGGAACTGTGCGGCCAAAGGCCGGCCCACCTCGGGCGTGGCAGTCATGAGAGCCCGTGAGCCCGAACCCAAGGCTGCGGCTGACCTTGCTTCGGTGGCCGTGACCCAGGGAGGGTTTATCCGCCAGGAGCCCAACGTCAGTTGCAAACACTTGGAAGGAGGCCAATGGCTGAAGTCCCTTTCACAGTTTTGACTTTGCCAGAAAGAGCTTGCTTCGAACGCTCCATTACATCCAGAGTCCAATCCCAAGGTGGAGTCACCTGGGGTAGATAAATAAACGGTGTGAGCGGATCGGCGGTCAGAAACCTTCTCACTGGCGGCTCTGTGCCGCTGCTGGGGGGAAACTTCCTAATAAAACACAGCGTTAATGGGATACTCAGCTTATCTCGGCGGTATTAATTCTCCTCAATGTGCTGAGAGGGAGGCAGTTAAGCAGGCGGATGATCCCAATTTGATCGCATCACTTGCACTCAATGGTCTGCTCTGGGCTCTTTACCCAGTTCCCTCCTTCCCGCTGGTCTACCGGCTGGCTCTGCACTGCTGCCCTGACATCAGGCGCCTGCCCTGTGTGCTCACCACTCACGTGCAGGGCACAACCCGTGCCCAAGGAGGGCAGCCTGGAGGCGGAGCTCCCTGCACTATGGTGGGCTGGCATAATTACCCTCCAAACCTGCCGCCCTCTCTCCCAACTCCCCGTCCTGCACCTCCATCTGCAGCCTCCAGGATTCTCCAGCTGCTGCGTGTCGTCTGAGGCAGCCGCTGGCTTTGGCAGAGAGTTTGACCAGACTCCCAGTTCCTCGTCTTGTCTCTGAAGGTCACTGAGAAGATGCCTGTGAGTGATGGACTGCATGTTCACCGAGGGCCTGTTACCGGGGCTTCCACACGGCATGAACACGCAAACACATACACAGGAATGCTCACACAAATGCACACACATCCTCAAACATGCACACATCCATGAACAAGCATACTCACACACATGTACACAGAGACACACGCACACACACATGCACCCACAAGAACACACACATATGCAGGTGCACACACAAACATGCACACAGTTATGCACACGGACTGAGGCACACACATGCACACACTTTGCTCTAACCTGCCCTGGGACTTGGCGCTTACACTCGTCAGCTCTCTCAGCTCCTACAGCCTTGCTCACCTCCCGTCCGGGACAGCCCAGTGCCTGTTCAGCCTCCTGGCTGCTCTCCCAGCATCAGCTTCGTCTCAGTCACAGGGCCCCACCCAGCTCTCCGCCTTTAGAGCCCAGCCAGGCCTGGCTCCCAACTTCCTTCTAGACCTTTGTCCTCGTCAGTGTCACAGTCCTGCCCTCTGTCACTGCTCTTTGAGAAAGTTCCCTCTCTACTCCTCCACCCCAACCCTGAACTCTCTCCCTCTCAAAACTCCTGTGGGATGGGAAGTTCGTGGGACTCCCAGCAGGACCACACACCAACCAATTCCTTTGTTGTGAAGCATGTCCCTTGAGCCTGCTTAGTGAGTTTTCAAGGATGCCAGGGAGGGTGGGGGGGCGCATACACTAAACCAGGACTGTGAGCCCTGAGTTCATCAGCTCCTCCTTGAGGAGAATGTCAGGCTCCCTACTCCCATGAAGATTTGCAGTCCCAGGAGCCCTGTGGGGCACGTCTACTCCACCCTCTGAGGAGGATTTCGGTTGGAATCAACTCAATGCCAAAGAGCTTTGATATCTGACCTTGAAAATGCTGGAGTAACAGGTAGAAGAATGACCACTCACCTGGCCAGGCAGTAATTTGGGGAGAGTTGCAAGCCAAGGAGATGCCCTCAACTCAAGTCTCTTACAAAAGCCCCACTTCCTGCTGACAGAGACCGGCCTCTCTTCTTTCCAGAGAACTGGGACAAAGATCATAACTCTTTGGGAATAAAGGGGGACATCTCACAGTCCACATCTTTCCCCAAAGAACAGAGGAGGGCCTTTTCCTTTGAAGCTTGTGGTCATCACATGAATTCATGGCAATGTGATATACGAAACTGTGTAGGGGTGGAGGCTAGCCTGTCAATCAGGTCACAGCCTGATAGTGCCTCCTGTGAGCATGACCTCCTCATCAGGAGGGTCCTGGGAACCTCTCCCCTCTCTTGGCCTTCACCTTCCTGTTGAAGTGTCACACTGAGACCTGTGTGAGCCCTGGAGATGCACACCCTTCCATCGCATCCACCAGACTCTGCAGCTACAGGTCTATGATGAGCTAGTATTTTGCATCATTGCATGTATCTGCATGAGTCTGAAGAGGAATTTATGGACTAGAATTGGACTGACAGACTAGTATCAGTCTTGTGGACTTGATTTGGAATAGGGTGGGATGTTGTGTTAGTTCGGGTAGACTAGAGAAACAAATTCATAGACATGCATATGGATATAAGGGAAAGGTTTATGTACAAGAGGAATGGAACATTGAAAAAAAATCCCAACCGAGTCCAGTCCAAAGTCATAAGTCAGATATTAGCCCATATGTCTGATACCAGTCTATAAAGTCTCCTTCTGACTTACAAAGCATGTGCGATGACACCAGGACAATCACAGGCAAGTGGGTGCAGAGTCTTTTGTGTCTGGTGGCAGTGGAAGCATCTCAGCACTGACAGGAGTCTCCACGTGGTTTCTCTGGCCCCAGAGGTTTGGTTCTATCAGGGCCAGCTCATGTGGCCTCATCTCTGGCTCCTCCATTCTCCAGGAATCATGATCGATCGGGATGCTGTCATCTCATCTTGTCAGCAATTCATCGTCTTGGAGATTCAGTCTAGTCTCTCTCCTCCAATTGGGAAATACCATGAGACTTCCCAGATTTCTCAGGAGAAAGTCATGCCCACACAGAGGCCTCATAGTCATTGACTATCACCAAAGTGACAGGCTAGAATCCACCCCTACACACCCAATCATGAAATTGACATCAAGTACATGACCACCACAGATGTTGATGTGATCTGTAATTGCTTCTTGATTTACAGCTTCCTCTTACACATCGATGATTGTCACTGGATTTGTTTCTCCAGCTAACCTGGCCTCAAGTGAAGCTCAGCCTTAGATCTGGTGACAGCAAGTTATATGTCAGAGATGATGATGTCCTATCTCCAGGGACTGACCCCCTGGAAGCATGTCTGAACCTTGTAGGATGATGAGGCCTCATTATTGTTGCCTCTGAGTGACAGCTAGGAGGGGCACACACCTGTGTGCATGGCAAGGCCATCCTGATCCATGGATCTTCTTAAAAGGATAATTCTGGCCAGAATCAAGTGATATTCTCTATAATGTGCCTCTCACAGAATCTTTCCTTAGTATCCATCCAGGCAATTGGAGTTCACTGGTGTTAGAGCTGTACTCTTTCTGGTACCAAGAACGACACATGGCCATATTAGTGATGGCATCAATATTGTACAAAACAAGTGTGGGGTTTAGTTTCAAACTAAAATGCAGAAAGCCTAATGGCCAACCCCAGTCTACCTAGTTGTTCCTGGCCAGGTCTGGGATGCTCTCCAGACTGGAAGTAGGGAAAGGGAGAACACTGCACCTTTGACCCTCCTGTCTGCCAGGAGATTAAGCCTGTGACAGCAGGGGGCTCAGTTAGCCTCTGTGTTAATCTGGGTGGATGAGAAAAATAAATTCATGGACACTCACATGGGTGTAAGAAAGAGTTTTCTATACAGGAGCAATTGAATATTAAGAAAGCATCTCAGCTCAGTCCAGATCAAGTCCATAAGTCCGAAATTAGTCCTTATGTCGATACTAATCTATAAATTCTTCTTCAGATTCATGAAACATATGCAAGGATTCCAAATACAGGTAGATCACAGGCCAGTGGGTGGGACATCTTGTGGATCCAGTGCTTTTGTAAGCTTCTCGGCACTGGCAGGGGTCTCCATGTGGCTGCTCCAGCTCAGGGCACTAGCCTAGCTGTGTCTTGTCATTCTCAACGTCTCCCAGGCAGTGAGCAGATAGGGAGAATGTCTACCACCTCCAGAGAGGAAGACAGGGCTTCCTAGAATCCTCAGGAGAAAGTCAAGCCCACACAGAGGACTCATTGGCTGTGATGGGATTGACAGGCTAGACTCCACCCCTTCACTATTAATCCTCTCAAATCGACAAACAACTACCACAGTCTCTGAGCCAGTCTTGACCAGCGGGGCACTCTCAGGGTGCTCCCCACTTGTCTCATGGCCTCAGTGTCTGCTGAGACCCTACAATGTGCATTCAGCTTCCTTCTAGAAGTGTTCCATCTAGTCACCCACATTTGTTTCTGATTAAGTCCTTTCTAGTTCTATAAAGGTGGTCATTGTGTTCATTGAATGGCTGATATATAGCCCAGCTTTGTATGGTCCAGAGTTCGATCTACTCCTTTAGGCAATCGAATCCTCCCTCTGTCCCTCAGCCTGCTTCTACACCTCCGTGGATGGGCTGGGCCAGAACAGTGAGCTTGGTGCAGCAGGTGGGGCGTGCTCCCCAAAGGCCTGCATGGCAGGCTCCGTCTCAAGCCTTTCAAACCTGTCCACAGAGGCCACTCCTGGAGAAGGACCTCCTCCTTGACAGAGGGGAGAGGCAGCAAAAAGGAGGACAGCCCTGACCAGATGGACCAACACAGTGGCTGCGACGTGGTGTCAGACATCAGACAATGGCGAGGGCAGGGTGGGACCGGGCAATGTCTCGTTCTGTGGGGTCATTGTGAGTCTGGACCAACCCAACGGCACCTAACGACAGCAGCCCACTCTCCAAAGTTCCATCCCCAGATTGGGTTTGAACTGCCGGATCACTAAGCTCACCCACTGGTGGCGCCCAGGGACCTTGTCTGGAGGGCGGAGTGAGGTCACTCCTGTCACTCAGCCTGCTGGGTGATCTCAGTTATCCACTTGGCACTTGGCCACTGCCTGAATCGGAGCCCCTCAGGGATGGTCTTCAAGTGTTTGAAATCTGAAAGCTGTGCACCAGGCAGGCTGAGCAGACGCTGGGCACACAGTCTGTGATGAGTAGGTTTGTAATGTCAACATGGCCACAGAAGATTGATGGGTCTGTTGTGATGGCACGGCCAATGAACACACAAGATGAATTGAAGGGCAGAGATAGGAAGGGCTCAGCAAGTCCCGCCCTCTCTTTTGCTTCTGGATCTTCAGACCAGAGAGCTGCCCTGTTCGTCCTATGCCTCTACCTCCAAACAACACTATCCCTGGGACACCTAATCGTGGACTGTGTTGCTGTGAGTTGAGGATCCTTCAAGCCCTACTTCGCCACGCTCCTGGGATATACGTCTCTTGAGCTGGGGACTGTTGGACAATGTCGCCTGGCTGGCTGTTGGCGACCTGCTCTGCTGTTTGCTGCCTGTGACCAGATAGGCTGAATTGCTCTACAGAGGACTACTCAGCGGCCCTCAAGACTTGAAGGACTGCCAGTCTTCTAGCTGTTGCACCGAGCAATCTGTACTGCTTTATAGATAGTTAACTGTTTCTTTCTTATCTTATATACCTTTCTCTATATATAAATATATAAAAGAATTACTAGTGTCCTGATTTTATTTCTCTAAGAGAAACCCTGCCTGACACACAGTCATTAAACCCCGCACCACCCTTGGCAAGACTCCCGAGGGCAGACCTGCATGGCAGCGAGAGAAGGGGAGCCCACTGTGAGCCATGCTGAAATCAACCAGTCGCCGTGGCTGTCGGCACCGTGGGACAAACCGAGACTGACCCACCACATGCCATCACAGAGAAAGCAATGCCCTTGTCTTCCTGGCTATGTGAGAAACATGCTCACGTTACCAGCTGACATCAACCCCTCCATGGAGGCGCTTAAACACCCGTGACAATTCCACTGCTTCCGTCCTGCTCCCTGAGTGAGGCAGCAGCCAGCCGACGCTCCTCGGCGGACTCTACGCTGATGAGAGCACCATGCTCTTCCGGGAGCCCAGGTGGAGCGGTGGGTCGGGCACTGGGCTGTGCACCCCGAGGCCAGCCATTCAAAGCCAACAGCTTCTCTGTGCGGGAAGGCTTACAACGTAGGAAGCCCACGAGGGCAGTTCAACCCTGTCCTGTAGGGTCACCCTGAATCACGATCAGCTCCACAGACGTGATTTTTTTATGGTTTTTGTTAAGTTCATAGTAATGATGCAAACTAGTAAGCTGATGTCTTTCAAAGCTATTAAGTCCCATAATGCAGGGCCCACAGAAGAAGGCACAGCCCAGACTGTAGGTGCCCTGCCAGAACCCAGGTGGCACTGCCCGAGGGTGAGCTCAGGCGGCCAGCTCTAGGTCCACAGTGCAAACCCACCAGTGGCTCCTTGGGGAACCACCACGGCAGTGGATGTGGCAGTTGTTCCTCGGGACCAGTAAAAAGCTCCTTCCTGTGTGACACAGATGTTTGCACATGGCTGAGAGCAAAAGGCTGCTGGTTCAAACTCACCCAGCCCCAGTGCCACAGAAGAAAGGTCCTCCCCACAGCCCTCATAGAATCCACTAAGATCCTAAAAGCAGAGCTATGCCCACTTCCATCAAGCCCACACTAGACTACAGCTGTCCTGTACGTAAGTCCCCCAGGGACTTACTCTGAAGAGCAGCGGGACGGTGCTTAGCCCGGAGTGCCACCAGGACTCCTGCTGGAAAGGATGCTGCTCTCAGGTGTCCTTGAGGTACAGGCCCCAACTTGCAGCAGCCCTGTGCACCAGCCACGCCCCCTCCCCGCTACGCGCACACTGGTGCACATGTGTCAAACCGCCTCCCTGAGAGTCCTCCCCTCTGTCGCGGCCCCTCCATGTTGCCAAGCATGAGTTATAATCCAGAGAGTGCTTCTTCATCCCATGTCCAAGACCGGGGCATCCTGGCTTCTAAAGATCATTCTGGCTGTCTGTGTTAGGCTGGGTGGGTGAGAACAACACACTCCCAGATGCTCATATGGGTATCAGAAAGAGCTTTATACACAAGAGCAGTTGGCTATGGAGAAACACTCTCCTTTTCCAAGACAGAACATTTGTTCTCCTTGCAGCTTCAGAGTTCTGCATCGACACCGGGACAGAGGGGCACCCATCGACTGCCCTCCAGTCTTCCTCGGTCACTGTCGGTCACTGCCCCTCTCACACACAACCCAGCCCCGTCTGCAAACACCGGGACTTTAGTCAGATACACGGGGCCCTGCTGATCTAGTGGTCATGGGTATGGCTGCTAACTGCAAGGTCGGCTGTCTGAAACCACCAGCCCACCAGCCCCTCCCAGGGAGAAAGAGTAGGCTTGATATTCCTGAAATGAGTAATGGTATCAGAAACTCACCGCGGAAATCCCACTCTCCCGTAAGGCACCACACTGATGGCACAGAGTGAACTGTGAGTCAGGCGCACCTCACTCCTCGAAGCAACAGCCGTGCTCTCCCACACGTGAAGAGGCCTCATGTGGCAGAAGCACCCAGGGTAATGCACCGTCTGATTCCTATTCTGTCGCTTCCATAAGCATGGATTATGGATCCAAGTGAAGTGAAGTCTTTAATAATGTCCTCTCTGCTCCCTGTATCATGATGTTGGCTATTGGTTCAGCAACGGGATTTGGGTCTTCTGAGTTATGATCTCTGCTGAAGACCTTTGATCGTCATCAGCTAGTGCTTCAAGTCTTCTTCACTTTCACCAAGCAAGGTCGTGTCGCCTGGATTTCACAGGTTGCTAACGAGTCTTCCTGCAGGCCTGATGCCATGTTCTTATCCATCTAATCCAGCTGCTCTGATGATGGGCTCAGAACGCAGCTTGAACAGGTGTGGTGAGGGGATACAAACCTGACACAACCTTTCCCTGATTTTGAACCCCGTGATCCATTCCTTGGTTATCTCTGGACAGCTCCCTCTTGGTCCTGCTCCAGGTTCCACGGAAGTGCAAAGAAGTTACGGGTTGCTCGGGGCTGATCCCTGGTGGCGTAGTGGTTGAGTGTGTGACTGCAGCCCATAGGGTTGGAAGTTCAAATCCAGCAGCACTTCTCCAGGAGCAAGGCTGGACTTCCTACTCCCACCAGGGCAGTGATGCCACACAAAAAAACAAAAGAAGTTACGGGTTTCTCATCATCCTCACTAGCCACTCCTGGGGAGAACAATAAGGCTCCCTAAAGATTCCAGTCTCAGGAAACTCACATGGGAAAAACTAGACGGCACTGGGTTATGATTGACTGGCATTGAAGAAAACTGATGGTGCCCGGCTATCAATAGATATAGCTTCTGGGGTCTTAAAGGTTTAAAGATAAACAAGCGGCCATCTAGCTGAGAAGCAACAAAACCCACAAGGAAGAAGCACGGCAGCCTGTGTGATCACAAGGTGTGGACAGGATCAGGTGTCAGGCAAAAAATCATAGGGTGAGTCCCGGGGGGGGGAATGTGGAGTGGGGGCCCAAAGCCAGTCTGTAGGCAATTGGGCATTCCCTAACAGAAGGGTCATAGGTAAAAGATGGGACAGTTGGGGTGCAGTATAGCACCGATAAAACATACAGCTTTCCTCTTATTCTTTAATACTTCTTCCCTTGCCACTATCATGACCCCAATTCTACCTTATAATCTGGCTAGACCAGAGCATGTACACAGGTACAGGTAAGGGAATTCAGGACAGATAAACCCCTCAGGACCAATAATGAGAGTAGCCATCCCAGGAGGGGAAGGGGAAGATGGGAGGACAAAGGGGAACCAATCACAATGACCTACTATAACCCCCTCCCAGGGATTGGACAACAGACAAGGGGTGGGTGAGGCATCGGACAGTGTAAGACATGGAAAAATATTAACAATTTATAAATTATCAAAGGTTCATGAGGAAGGGGAGGGTGGGGGGGTGGAATGAGGAGCTGATCCCAAGGGTTCAAATAGACAGAAAATGCTTTGAAAGCCATGATGGCAACATATGTATGTACAGATGTACTTGACACGATAGATAGATGCATGGATTGTGATAAAAGTTGTATGAAACCACAATAATTTTTTTTAAAAGACTGATCAGTCCTGGTGCTCTTCGGTTCCAGTGAGAGATTTGTTTTCAGACAACTCCACCTTATTGCTGGGATGCCCAATTAGGTTATTATATCATCATGTTGAACATGTTCTTTTTAGAAGGGAAGAGCTGTATTTTTTCCAATTAGAGGCACTTGAAGCAATTTCTTCCAGATAACATTTTATCTAGCAGGCTCCCAATATCACCATTATCTTCCAAGGTAATAAAATGTAGTTCTGCTTTCAAAATAATTGTCTCAAAGGCAGATTTTGACATCCCAGAAGCTAAATGAGCAAGTTAGGGCACCACCCTGGAGGCATCTGAATGGAAGTCTAAAAACAGAGCAAATAAGTCCATTATTTTTCTGTTGTCAAAAAATATGTCAAAACACCCATGTTTTCAGAATTTGAAATTCTGAGTACTTCCCTTCTAATTAATATTTATGATTTAGCAATGACTTAAAGCTTGAAAACAGGGAGTGGTCAAGAAGGAGGAGGCACTGCCACTGTAAAAACTGATGAGGGTGCTTTGTTCAGATAAGGGTCAGCCTGTCTTGGATCAACTGTCCGTAGTCTCTTTTCCTCTCCATCCCCCACAGCAATAGGAAGTTTGGGGTTTTTTTAAATTTGCTGGTGGGCATTAATATTTTGGAGATCAGACAGTTGCTGTCGTTGTTAGGGGGCCATGGTTGGTTCTGACCTGCAGTCACCCTTACCACAAGAGAACAAAATACTGCCATCTTTGAGCCCATTGTTCAACCAATGTGCAAACGCAGCTCGTCTGTAGTCTGCCTCTTTTTGAGACTCCTCAGCTCTCACAAGCATGGTGCTCTTTTCCAGAGCTGGTCCCCAGGGGGGCAAGTTCAAAGTACATGAGGTGAAACCTTACTATCCTTGCTCCTAAGAAGCATTCCAGCTGTACTCCCTTCAGCCCAAATTGGTTGACTCTTTGGCAGTTCATGGAAAGTTCCGTGTTCCTCACTAACACATCAGATGCATTAATTCTGCTTTAATCTGTCTTATGCATTGTCCAAACTTTGTGTGCATATGTGGCGATTGAAAATACTTCAAGCCAAGTCCTCTGCAGTGCTCAAAGCGACTTCCTCACTCTCTTGTACGCTTTAAAGAGGTCTTGTGCGGCAGACCTGCCAAATGCGATACGTTTGATTTCTGCAGTGCTGCTTCCAGGAGCACTGACAGTGGGTTCAAGCAAAATCGAATCCTTGGAAACTTTCATCTTTTAGGGGCACTTACGATGAAGTCATCTATGGTCCAGTGATGAGGATTGTTATTTTCATTTGAGTGGGCTGTATTCCACACGGAAGAAATCATTCTTGATCTTCCTCAGCAAGTGTTTCTAGACCCCCGCCCCTTCAGCAAGCATGGTTTGGGGTTTTCTAAATTTAGATCTTTGCACATTTTGCTATCATACTTTGTCTTCTTCAGCTGCCCTTTGAAATCATCCATCCTACTTCATCATTTTTTCAATTGACTAGCTAGGTTATGCCAAGAAAACATTTTAATCAGTCTCTTCTGACATCTGCTTTACCCCTTTTTCTTTCTCTCTCTCTTTCTTGTCTTTTGAATGACATTTTCCTCCTCCAGGTGTGACTTTCTTGGTGTTATCCCACAACTTGCTTGGTCTTTGGTCACCAGCATTCAATGTGCTAAATCTGTTGCTGAGATGATCCTGAAATTCAGATAGGATAGACTCAAAATCATCTTTTGGCTCACCATATTTTTCAGATCATAAGATGCATTCTTTCCCCTCGTAATGTGTTTGGGGGTGGGGAGGGGGCAATGAGGATGCATCTTATGGTCTGAAGGTGTGGTACTCCAGAACATTTTGGTGTACTGGTACTATTTGGTACTAAGAATATTTTTTCTTGTTTTCCTGCTCTAAAAACTGGGTATGTCTTACAATCAGGTGAGTATTATGATTTAAAAAATACAGTACTTGTTTTCATTTTCTTCAACTTCAACCTGAGCCTGCATTTAATCAATTGATGGTTAGTTCCACAGTCAGGCCCTGGTCTTGTCTTGACTGATGACACTGAACTTCTCAGTTGTCTTTTCCCTCAGATGTAGTCAACTTGATTTCTATGCACTCCATCTGGTGAGGTACTCCATCTTTGGTTGGACAGAAATATTTTGATTAAGAAGTCACTGGTCTTGCAGCCTTGTTTATTTCATGGAGACCATATTCTAACAAGTCCTGGGGTGTCTTCTTTGTTTCAAACTTTCACAATCCAGTCACTAGTAATTATCATTGCATCTTGATTGTATGATTGATCAATTTCAGATTGAAGAAGTTCATAGTATTCATTCTCTTTAGTGGTTGCTGCACAAATAATTGAATGAACTGAATTTCCTGTAGGCATATAGATATTATCTTTTCACATACAATACTGTATTTTGAAACAGATCTTGAAATGTTACCTTTCTAATGAGGAATGAGATGTAATTCCTGGCAGACGTGGGTCAGCTTCAGCTCACTAAGCTATCTTCATGAATTCTGCCTAATTTTGACAATTCCCACTCCCCCCTTGACTTACCCTTTGAGTGCTCCATGTTTTGCTTATTATTGGAAATGTGAAACTGCATCTTCATTCTTCCTCATCAGCTAACAAAGGTTCTTAAGGCTTGTGAACATCATTAAGATTAAGAACACCCATGTCATTAAGATGGACTCTGCTCTGAAGCGATGACTCTTCCCCAGCAGTAATTTCAGTGGCTTCCAACCTGAGAGACTCATCTTCTGACACTGTGTCTGAGAGTTCCCGGCTGCTACTAACCACATCTTCCGTGTCTGATCCCTCTAAACCAGACAACCCCTTCCTCCTTCCTAGTCCTTCCTTGACCTGTACAACCCAGTCACCAAATGTGACCCTGCTGGGATTTGGAGTATCAGGGGCATAGCGTCCAGCATCACAGCCACATACAGTCACCACAGCAGGACATAATGACAGATGAGTGAAGTGACACATTAAGTTAAATAAATTTGGAATAAAAATACCAAGAACAAGAGAGATCTTATAGCTTTTCAAAAACAGAGAAAGAGATTTTGGAGTTGCAGATAAACCTTTTGCCTGCCAAATGCATTCCAGCCATTGTGATCCCAGGTCACTTCAGAATTGGGTGTTTTTGACCCAAGATGAATTTGTCATCAACTCACCTGATGTTCAAGGAGATAGCTCTTTTCTCTTTATAAAACAGTGCTGCACAATTTGATTTCATCACTTGGTTACTTACGGATGCATTATAAAATCCTCCTTGATTAGATTCTGAGGACTCCTGCCCTCTTCTTTTCTCATGAAAATCCCTCTCATCTATCTCCATGGCCACCACCTTTCTGCAGCTTTCTGTAAACAGTGGCTGGGAGGCTTCTCTCAGTTATCACAGACTCTCAGCTTCTGGGGCAAAGACGGGGTGCTGAAGCCAGACACAAACAGGAGCCAGGCAGATAAAGCGGTTAAGTGCTAAAAACCAGATGTTTGGTGATTCTGACCCACCTATGGAGTCTGTGTGACAGAGGCCTAGCGATGCTAACCTGTAAACACAAAAACTTGAAGAGTCTTCTGAGGATCAATTCTCCTCTGTTACACAGGGTCACAAAGAGCTATAAGCAGTATAAGCCCCAGGATGACTTCTCTCACATCAAAGAGAAGCTAGCTTTTTAGGGTTCAGATGGCAGCTCCCCAAAGTCAAAGAGGATCCACTATTCTTACAACTTCTGTCCCCCTGCCTCCTTCAACAGCAGGCATCCAGCCTGAAAACCACCTGCCAAACCAGAATCCCATCTAGAAAGGATACCTCTGACCACAACAGCCACATGTTACGAGCTGTCCCTTCATGTCTTCCTACACAGGTCCACACCACGTGCAAAGCACAGACTTCAGATACCAATGGGCTCCGTGCAGTGCCTAGAACAGGGCAATATTGGGCTATGGTATGGCTCCAGAAAGACAACGCTGTGCTGTTAGAGGTGAAGAAGAGTGGGAGTGCTGTGGATGGACAAAAGAGCCAGCAAGTCTGGAAGGAGAAAGGCCAGAAAGCTCCTTAGCACTTCAGGATAAGGAGCACTTGTCTCACTTGTGAGGGGACAAAACCAGATTTTATTCAAAGCTATATATTCCTTTTTTTTTTTTACAAAACAACCTTATGGATAGGTGAGATAAGCAATCTGGAGGAGAAAACAATGGGAACAACAATTCCAGGGAAACATGGGGAAGGGGGAGGGGGAGAAGAAAGGGGGTGTTAACAAACCCAGGGACAAGGGAGCAACAAGTGATCCAAAATTGAGGACAAGGAGGATTTAGGAGGCCTGGTATGACTTGATTAAGAGAAATGTAACCCAGAGGGGTTACTGAAACTAAAATGAAGATTGAGCATGATAGTGGGACAAGAGGAAAGTAAAAGGAGATAGAGGGAAAAAATAGGAGGCAAAGGGCGTTCATAGAGCTCTAAATACAGACATGTACATATATAAGTATATATTTATATAATGAGGGGGAAATAAATCTATGTGCATATATTTATAGGTTTAGTATTAAGGTAGCAAATAGACATTGGGCCTCCACTCAAGTACTCCCTCAATGCAAGAACATTTTGTTCATTAAACTGGCATTCCATGATGCTCACCTTCCTGACATGGTTGCTGAAGACAAAATGGGGTACAAGCAAATGTGGTGAAGAAAGTTTTAATGGTGCCCAGCTATCAAAAGATATAGTGTCTGGGGTCTTAAAGGTTTGAAGATAAACAAGCAGTCATCTGGCTGAAAAGCAGCAAAGCCCACATGGAAGAAGCACACCAGACTGTGTGATCACAAGGTGTCAATGGGATCAGCTATCAGGCAGCAAAGAACAAAAAATCATATTACAGTTGAGGAGAAATGCAGAGTGGAGACCCAAAGCCCATCTGTATGCAACTGGACATCCCCTTACAAAAGGGTCCCAAGGAGACTAGTCAGCCAGAGTGCAGTACAGCAATGATGACACATACAACTTTCTTCTAGTTCTTTAATAATCCATTCCCCTACCACCACCACCCACCACCAATTGTCATGATACCAATTCTACCTTACAAATCTGGCTAGACCAGAGATTGTATACTGGTACAGATAGGAACTGGAAACACAAGAAATTTAGGACAGAAAAGCCCCTCACAACCAATAATGAGATTAGTGATACCAGGAGGGTAAGGTGAAGGTGGGGTAGAATTGGGGAACCAATCACAAGGATTTACATATAACCCCCTCACTGAGGGATGGACAGCAGAAAAGTGGGTGAAGGAAGACATAGGATAGTGCAAGACATGACAAAATAATAATTTATAAATTATCAAGGGTTTGTGAGGGATGAGGAGTGGGGAGGGAGGGGGGAATGAGGAGCTGATATCAAGGGCTCGATTAAAAGAAATAGCTTTGAGAATGAGGAGACAAGAAATGCAGACATGTGCTTGATGCAATGAATTGTGATAAGAGTTGTATGGGCACCCAATAAAATGATCTTGAAAAAAACAAGGAAAAAGAACCTTATCACTTTCAAAGTACCCTCAATTACACTTAATACATTTGTTAAATCTGTGATTTCATTCCTTTTTCAAAAAAATCATTTTATCACACTCCTATCACAATATATATATGTGTGTGTGTGTATATCCATTGTATGCAAAGCACGCTTGTTGCCATCATCATTCTCAAAACATTTTCTTTCCACTTAAGCCCCTGGTATGAGCTCCTCATATTTCCCCCCCACACACAAACTCTTGAGAATTTATAAATTATTACTATTTTGTCTCATCCTACACTCTCCTATGTCTCCCTTCACCCACTTCCCTGTTGCCCACACTCCAGGCCATACTGAGATCCTTATACTCTACATATGTAGATCCTTGTAACCGGTTCCTCCTTTCTACTCCCCCTTCCCTCCACCCTCTCAGCATCGCCACTCTCACCACTGGCCCTGAAGGGATCATCTGTCTTGGATTCCCCATGTTTCTGGTTCCTATCTGTAGCAGTGTACATCCTCTCGTCTAGCAGGATTTGAAAGGTAGACTTGGGATCATGGCGGGGGTGAAGTGGGAGAAAGCATTCAGAACTAGAAGAAAGCTGCATATTTCATCCTTGCTACACTATACTCGGACTGGTTCATCTCCGCCTCACAACTCTTCTGTAAGGGGATGTAGCTTCACCTACCAATGGGCTTTGGGCCCCCAATATGTATATAATGCATATAATGATATAATTTTATATATAATATCATATAATAATAGTAATTAATAGCATATAATTATACTATACATTATACTATACTGTACTATACATTAATAGTATATAATGATATAATTTTTAGTTCTTTGATGTCTGATACCTCATCCCTTCAACACCTCATGCTCACACAGTCTGGAGGGATATGATAAGCCCCTGGTATGAGCTCCTCATATTTCCCCTCCCTTCCCACCCATGTAGGCTTTGTTGCTTTTGAGCTAGAAGGTTGCCTGTTTACTTTCAAGCCTTTAAGACCCCAGACTCCCTATCTTTTGATAGCTGGTCACCATCAGCTCTCTTCATTTTTGCTTATACACGCATTTGTCTTCAGTGATTGTGTCAGGAAGGGGAGGATCATGGAATGCCAATTTAATAGAACAAAGTGTTCTTGCATTGAGAAAGAACCTAAGTAGAGTCCAATGCCATTCTTCTGCCTTAATACTACTCCTATAAATATATGCACATAGATCTATCTCCCCATCATCATATAGAGCTATATTTCCCTATGCACATGCCTGTATTTAGACCTCTATAAATGTCCTTTGCCTCCCAGTTCTTTCCTTTACTTCCTTTTACTTTCTTCTTGCCCCACTATCATGCTCAGCCTTCAATTGGGTTTCAGTAAGTTCTCTGTTACATTACTCTTGATAAATCTCTATCAGGCCTCTCACACCCACCTTGCCACTGGTGTTAGATCACTTGTTGTTCCCTTATCCCTGGGTTGGTCAACACCACCTGCTTTCCTGCACCTCTTCCTCTCCTATGTCCTCCTGGAGCCATCACTCCCAAAGTTTTCTCTTTCAGACTGTTCATTCAGTCTATCTTATCACGATAGACTTGCAGAGCTAATACATGTACAAAAAAACCCAAGACATCACAAGATGAAGTGGCAAAAGAAAAGAAAACAATAACAGCAACAATAAAAGAACCAATGTCCAGAAAAAATGTAAATAAGTAAAAAAATTAAAATAATAGTAACAAAAGAAAAACTCATAAATAATTCAAGTTCTGTTCATTGACCTTCAGAAGTGTCCCCGGTTGAGTCAGATGGAGTGCCACACCCTGGCCCCAAAGTGTATCTTTGAAACTCCCTCAGGAACTCCATGCTCTGCTCCCCTGCTTCTATGCTGCACACCCTTAGTGTTTTGCCTTGGTATGGTGGGGTCCTACCACGTTCAATCCCGACCCTGATTCTCCATTGTTGTCCCAGTAGGGCCTTGGGTCAGTGAGGGATGCCCTGTTTCATAGTAGGGCCGGCCATATGGTCCTTTCTGTGCATTGACTGTTCTGAGTGGGGATATCATCCTCAAGGGTAAGTGGGCCAGGATGCACTCCACTCTCATTTCCTTCCCCTTCATTTGCTCTGATGAGACATGTCCCTCTCCCTGAGCTGTAGCTTCTGTTCTGTCCTCCAAAGCAAACTCCCCTGGGGGGTGGGCTGACTGTCCATGTAGTTGGGATTGGGGCTGGGCCCTCAAAGCCCTTCACTGGCTCCCCACTCCATACTGTCATTTTGCCTTTTCATCCTGGAACACTGGGTTTAAATGTGGCTTTCTGCTTCCTCCAGTCGCCTTGCTTAGTCCATGAGTCTGTTGGTTGGCTTTTGTTACCTCATCCCTAATCTCTAGTATTTCCCTTTGGGGTGTGGATTATCACCTCTATTCTTTCATCATTTTTTGTATTGGTTCCCTCATATCCTTATGACTCCAAGCAGCATTCTGAACATTTCTTTCTGTGGCATACAATGTCCGCTTCTTCTGTGCACATCATTAGGTTCAGAACATCTTCTGCAATGGCCTTTTGTTTCTCCTGTATTTCCGTTGAGGTTATTGGGGCCGAGTGTCGTTTGTGTTGCAGTGTTTTAGAGGAAGTGGGTGCCCTTTTCCAGGGAGTCGAAGAGCATGGACTCACTCTGGGAGACTCATAGGAATGCATCTTCGAACCTCTTGTGATTAATTTCATTATGGAATTGGCCGACCATTTTATCCTCCTGTGGCTTCACTCTTTCCCTAGTCAACCAGTATTCTGTTATTTGGAGGGCAAGTTTAGGAACACTGTTTGGACCCACAAGGATGGTGCTACACTGCATGATCTCACTAGATGCTGTGATAGTGTAGCCCATGGCAACTTGGAGTACTACAGGGGGTGTGTAGTGGTGCCTGCTGCAAGGGGAGTGCCACAAGAGGCTGGTTACTTGGCTGCTTTGTGTAGAGCACTGTAAATGGTGGAAAGAATTTGCCCTGATCAGGGAGATTGCTTTAGAGGTTGTGTAGTGATACTTGCAGCAGCGTGGAACTTTGATGAGTGTTGGTTGAGCTGCCTTAGGTCACATGAGGCCTTAAGGCAGGCAGGCAGGAAGAAGTTACCTCAGTCACGTGGCACCACAGAGGCGAGAAAAGAGTTCCCCAGCCACACAGGCAGTAATTCCCCAGGAAGAAGTTGCTCAGAATATCCCCTGCTGCACTTCTCCCGCCTTGGGCTACATTGCACAAGGTGGGGCTCTCCCAAGTAGGTGTAGCAAGTGTAATTCCCCTAGGCTAAGGGGAGTGATCTGGAAGTACACAATAACGTGTGAGAGAAAATGGAAGAGACCAAGAGGTCAAACACCAAAGAACTAAGCCCACTGAAACTGTGAGGCGATAGAGAAATGAGAGGAATCCAAAAGTAGCTATGTAGCTGAGTCCCAATCCCTGACCATGGGGGTGCAGGGGTTTCATCTCTGCCCCAAGCTGAGGGCAACTTGTGACTCTGTTCATATAAAGTCCTATGTCAGGTTCAATTGACCCTGCTCCAGCGAAGACAATAGCAGGACTAGAGTCAAACCCAAGCTAACCTTCACTGTGGTAAGTCAAAATCCCCCAGCCCCTCAAAACCTGGTGTATCTGTGTCTACTTATCTTGACAATGCTTCCCCTGCTTTCAGGCAGGGTTGAATTTCCCTCTTAGTAACCCTCCTGGTCTGATTTCTGCAGAGTTCCTCTAGTATGTGTTACTCAGTCACCATCTTCCCTGTGATTCCATTCTTGAAAATATTTTCAAACTGATCACTTTAGATAGCTGATAGCACCTCCCTCATTTTTCCCTTCACCCTTTCTATCTTGTCAAATCAATGTTCTTTCATGTCCCTCTACACTCAGGGAAACAAAAAGAAGTCGCATGGAGCCAGATCAGGTGAATAAGGTGCATGGGGCAAGAAACGCATGCTCCTTTTTGCCAACCTGGCTCTCTGAGTTGGCTGCATTAAGAGGTCTATTGCCATGGTGACAAAATCCATCCCCAGCTGCCACAAACCAGGCCTTTTTTGTCACACACTATTACACTATTTTTTCAGATTGTCTAAATAGCTTGATTAATAGTCTGACCTGGTGGGATGAAGACCAGATGTTCTGAGTCAACATTTTCATTCATTGAGGAAGTTGAAGGACATCCAAAATGAGGCTGTCATCAATCAACATTTCACCTTTCTAAATTGAGGAAATCACTCATACACTTGGGTTTTTCTCATAATGCTGTCCTTGTAAGCTGTGTTCAACATCACAACAGTTTCTGAAGCATTTTTCTCTTAGCAGGAAACAAAATTTCACAGCCACATGCAGTTCTTTTAAATCAGCCATCTCCAAAAACAAAGTTCAAACAAAAGTGCTTTTACAAAAAAAAAAATTCACTGTGACCAGAGAGAACTTTCCCAGGTGATGCCCCTTGGTGCACTAACTCAGACCGAATTGCTCAATACTTGCCAAGGACTGGGAAATGCATACTAAGAAATCTACACTGCCCAGGGCAATTCTGGTTTGGCGGGAGCACCCCTCATTCTTAGAACATGTGGTCAGGAGAGACCAGCTCCTAGAGAAGGATTTCATGCTTGGTAAAATAGAGGGCATCCAAAAGGTGGAAGATCCTAAAGGAGATGGACTGACACTGCGCCTGCAAAAATTGGCTCAAGCACAGGAATGGTGGATCAGGCTGTGCAGAGTCTCCTCCTACAACACATACTGATGGCACCTAAGTAGACAACAACGAGTGGTAAAGAAATTTTGTCTGTGAGTCTGAACATATTTTTCTCTAAATGCTGCTTGACAAACTCTTCAGTTAATTTCTAACCTTGTTTTATTTTCAGGTGACAGCAGACTCATAGTCAGCTCTCATGTTAAGGGCTCCCCCATGTAGCAGTAAGCTGAGATGGCCACTGCATTAATGAGTGAATTACAAACTCTTTGTCATCAGTCTGCTGATCCTCTCCAGCGATGAAAAAGTGCATTGCCAGGAATTTATAGTGCATTTGTCCCTTGACATTTTAACGCAGCAGCTGCCATAGCAAGCTGATGGATTTCTAAAGTTGGGTATTCATTCATTAGCACATGAAAATATCCACTCCTAACTATACATGGGGCATATGGCTCATAGTGATTTGGCTACTAAATAGTCACAAATCATCAACCACTCATAGAAATGAGTTTGCCTTCCTGGCTGTAGGTCCTCACCAATGGTTTCTTATGCTCTTGAGCACACTGATGAATCAGGAAGCAGGTCAGAGATATGTTCTTAGAGGGAGATAATGGCATGTTTAATAACCACATTGTCAACGCCTTTTGGTTTGCTAGCAAGTCTCTGTCCACTTTTTCTGCTGTATACAGTGTCCATTCCCTGAATCTCCCTTTACAATGATCTCACTGACATGTGTACTCTGCACACAGTACAATCCACTTAAAGTCGTTCATCACATTTAAATATTCCATGGACAAGAACAGCTCAGTGGACCTTCTGAAACTCAAGATATCCCTGGACCTGATCTTTTTCTGCATATGTCTTTATACTAGACCAGTGGTTCTCAAACTTTGGGTCCTGAGCCCTTTGAGGGATTGAATGTCCCTTTCACAGGGGTCACCTGATTCATAACAGTAGCAAATTACAGTTATGAAGTAGCAATGGAAATGATTTTATGCTTGTAAGGTCACCACAAAACAAAGAACTGTACTAAATGATTGTGGCATTAGAAAGGTTGAGAAACAAAGGTTGAGAAATTAGACCCACCCTGATAAATTGATTTTTGTCCTATTTGGCATAGATCCTAGATTCTGTAGAGAGCTGGAGAGGTGTGGAGGAGGGGCTCAGACATAAGAACCTTTGTGACGATGGCCCAGGATAGGGCAGTGCTTCATTCATTCGGTTGTCTACGGGGTCACTGTGAGCCTTAAACAACTTAAGCACCTAATGACAACTGTGCCATCACTCCCTTGGTGGCACGGTGGATTAGGCTGCCAACCACGAGGCCAGTTGTTTAAGGCCAGCAAGTGCTCCCCCAGAGAACATGAGACCAGCTGCTCCCATAGAGATCCAGGGCCCCAGAAATATGCAGAGGAGACTCTTCCCTGTCCTTTAGGGTCACCACGAGTCAGCCTGGGCTTGCTGGCAGTGAGTGTGACTGGGAGTGTGAACGTGGTACCTGGAGCTGCCTCTCTTTGGGGAGGTGTGTGATGTCAGCAGATGTTCCTGACTTTGCAGACTGGTGCAGCCCATGGACCAGGCATCGCCCACCCTCGGTGTCTAGGGTCGCTAAGAATCCCCATCGATTCAATGGCGAGGGATTCATTTGGGGTCTGGGTGTGTGCGAGATGCAAAGCAGCTAACCACAACATGTGAGGGGCCATAGCTGTAGTCTGCAGTGGCTACGAGTCGTGGGTGTTCGCTGGAGGCTTGGTGGTTGGAAGCCCCCCGCCCACTTCTGGATTCTGTGAGAGAAAGACCTGGTGTCAACTTCTGTAGAGATTATGATGTGAACAAAGATGGGCAATCCTCCTGCCACCCAGGGTCACTGCACATCAGGATCGACTCGACGGCCCCAACGTGAGAGGCCGTCCCTGGGTGAGGTCCGCCCACCGTCCACACACTGTCAGCTGCTCACTGACACGGGCGAGGCTCAAGCCCATTCAGGCACCTCAACAGAAAGTCCTGGTGCCTGACTTCTGAGACCTTAGCCTTTGGACTTCGCTTCCAGTCTGACACACATGCGGCTGTCAGTCAGGGAGTGAAGGGATTCTTTATGGGACATCTCACCCTTAGAGTCTCTTCTGAAGTTCTCTTGACTGACAGCCACTGTCGTAACCTCCATGTTCAAGTGACCCTGCACTGCTGGGGCCCTCCCACATGTCTCTAGGGTGAAGCTGTCTAACCACCCCCCCCCCAAGCCCTCCCTCCCCCACAGCCTGGCAGACCAGACCAGTCAGCAGATTCCAACTGCAACAGTGAGGCAATTTACTCATACTGGAAATATCGAGTCACCTGCTCGTGAAAGACCTCTATAAAAGTTAGGAATAGATGCATTTAGGGTTGAACTCGAATCTATTCTTGAATATTGCTGTGATAGTTTATAAAATGGACCATTGCTTCTTAATTCCCGATGGTCTCAGGGTCTTGTTCCATGGGGTGTCCCCTGAAGACCAAAGACTGTCCTGGCCGTATTTTAGGCATTCTCACTCACAGAAAGCCAGCAGGCTCAGACAGGAGCCCATGCCTTGTCAAAATAAGACAGAGAGAAAGCAGATTTTAGGGCTCCGTGAAAACCTGTCCTTTGTCTTCACTCTGTTTTCCCCAGCACTGTCCTTGTGAGTTGTCACACCGGATGAAGACATCTGATGTTAATTGCACTCCTGTGACCTTTAAGTACTCGGGGTGGGAGTGTCAAGCACTTCAGAGAATACAATTGTCTGGAGAAAATCCACGGGCTCAACTGTCAGTTCAGGTTCCGGTGCCGCTAGGAAATTGTTCTGAGGGTCTGCTGGCTGGCTTAACACAAGGACTCTGAAGGACATCACCTTCTGAGGAGGGCCCAATAGAAATGAAAGTGAGTCCCTTGTCTGAACCACGTGGAAACTTGCTCCGACCACTGAGCTCCAAGACTCACTCACTCCATCGCCACTGGAGGCGCTCTGGTCCTCCATCTGTCTCCTAGCCAAGGTTGTACTTTATTTGAGGGGCAGTCACACACACACACACACACACACACACACACACACTACATTTATATGTGCATATAAATATATCTAGCATAATATATATACATATATATAACTCTTTCGTTGCCATTGAGTCAATACTAACAGTGACCCACTGTGTGTTTCTGATGCTGTAAAAGTTTGTGGAAGTAGAAATTCCAGTCTTTCTCCCACAGAGCTGCTGGTGGGTTCAAACTACCAACCATGTGGATTCCAGCCCAATCCATAAGCTGTATACCACCAGAGTTCTAGTTGTTATATAGTATATATAACAATCTGCATCAAGATACATGCAGATATAATCATGCTAGATAGACATATGCATATGTATATATAGCAATCATATTTGTGGTATAGGCTGTTAGGAGTTAATGTGTCCATCTCAACCCCTAGTGACATGATACCCAACAGAAGGAAACACTGCCTGGTCCTCATGCCTGTCTCCTGAGCCCCTTGTTACAGCCATGGTGTCCGTCATCTCATTGACAGTCTTCCTCTTTGTCGCCACCTCCACTTCAGCAGGAATGGCATCCTTCTCCAGAGACTGGTCTGTCCAGACAGCATGTCCAAAGTGTATAAGAGAGTCTCACCGTCCTGGCTTCTAAGGAGCCCTTCTGGCCTCACTTCTTTCAGGACAGATTTGCTCATCCTTTTAGCAGCTCATGGTGCTTCCAATATTATATCACGGTAGCTGGGATAAGAAAAGAGGCGAGCATTTTCGTGAATAAAGGGATTATTTTTAAATTACTAATATATGCAATTAGTTCCTGCCTTACAATTCTTTCGATGTACAACAAAGTGTGCTTAATGCTGTCTGTGTTTATTTCTCTATTCTTTTTGTTCTTCTCATCATTAGCAATACATACGTCACAGAATTTACAGCATGGAACTTGCTGGCGTTCTCAGTGCCAACCCCAAAGCCCAAGTTTTAATGAATGAAGGCTACTGGGGGAGATGTAGTCATTCTGAAATCTAAAATGACAATCATCGCGTCTGAGTGCCTTCGTGAAGTCATTGTAATGGAACCTCTCCATAAGTTGGGGACAACCTGTGTCCAATTTACATGCCTGGTTCATAAACTTATTTAAACTGCCTTAAATTGATTTTTTAGATGCTGGTTCTCATGTAGGTAAAGCTATTATTTTCTATTGATTTAGGGTTGGTGAAAAGCTATGTCTTCTCTTGGTCTGGGGTGTACCATTCAATTTATACAGCTGAGAATTGATTCATCTTCACTTCTCTGTGTACCCACAACATTGCAGCTCGGCTGATCCACAAACCTAGCCCACGTCATACAGCAAAGGCCCTTCATAGGGGTGATACTACCTAGTCAGTCCCATGTGCTGACTTTCTTGATATTTCTGGCTTAGTGAGAAGGGCTGTGGTAATGTTATTGCTGTGTGGTTGATTCAAGAGTGGTTGTTGAGTTAGAACGAAAGTGTCATTTTAATTGGCTTTATTTTAAAATGCCAGATTAATTAAAAATGCACCGAAAGTTCCTGCAAACTTTCTCTCTCTCTCTCTCTCTCTCTCTCTCTCTCTCTCTCTCTCTCTCACATTCCTCTTTTGTTAACTTGTTAACATGCTTGCTTTCATGGGACACACTGTCTACAATTGATGCCTTCATGGGGCACACTGGTTACAATATGGATCCATTGTCATAAACTAAAGTCACCAGTTAGCACTCACTGTCCACGCACTCCTAAGGGAGTTGGAATGTGTATCATTTGTCAGACAAATGATAGAGATAAGTCAGCATCCTGCAGGTAAGTCAGTACAGACACAGCTGTATATTATATGCCTACAATGCCTATCTAGTAACAATTAAGTAAATGCTTGTCATAGTGTGATGTATACATTTTACCTTTTTGAATCCTATAAAACTTAGAAAACATTTGACTAGAGCGACAACTCCAGCAATATTCATATATAAGAGCTTATATCAAAAAGTAACTGTACATTGAGAAAACATCCCAACCCAGTCCAGATCAAGCCCATAAGTTTGACATTAGCCCACATGCTCAATATTAATCTATAAAGTACTCTTCAGACTCACTCAGCACATGCAATGATGCAGAATGAAAGAAGATCAATGAGTACAGTGAGTACAAAGAAGACCTGTGAGTACAAAGTCTTGTGGATCCAACAGTGGTGGATACATCAGGGTTCAGGCTGCCATCCATGTGGATCCATGTGACTTCTCAACAGGGGGTGAAGCAGAAAGAGAGTGTGGTCCTCTTCTAGGGAGAAAGAGAGGGTGCTCCCAGAACCCTCATGAGAAGGTCTCACCAACAAGGAAGCATCATCAGGCTGTGATCTGATTGACAGGCTAGACTAAACCCCTAGACTTTTTTTATCAAGTTGACATGATATTATATAACTGCCACAAATGTCTTAAATATAATAATGCAGCACACAAAAGCAATACAATAATAATGAAATAAATTACATGCAATTTGTGTGTGTTGGCAGACAATACTACAAATAAAGAGTCCTTAAATAGTTTATATGGTGGGGAAGAAAAGAAATATCTCAGAACTAGAGGTTGATACTCTTGTTCCAGCCATGTCTTGGGAAGTGGAGGGGACTTCCTGAAGTAATGCTATGATGGGTTGGAGCACTGCACGAAGCCAGAAAAGACGATGGAGAGAAGGCCCCTGCTGGAGAGGATGGAGCTGGTGGGAGACAGGGTGCAGTCCTGAAACAGGAAAAGAGCTGTGGATGAGAAGAACATACTACTTAGTCGGTGTCTTGAAGTTGGCATCACCAGAGTTTTCCTCATCACGCATGACCTTAGATCAGAGCAGGGCTTCAGGACCTGCCTGACTAGTAAACTTTTGGTGAACCTCTGTGTACCGGGATCTTCTTCTCTGGCTTACTGTCTCCAACTCAAGGAGTCAAACACCTTTAGCTCATTCTTTCAGAAACATTGTTTTGTTCTGGAGCAGAAGCTTCCACACACTCTATTCTTCTCACTTGATCTTTTAATGACTCTGATCCTCTTATGTCTTTCTGTGGCATCTTTGAGTCAGTATATCAATATCCACAAAATGGCATGCTTGGATTATAGTCAGTGACAAGTACTATGTGTCCCAATGAAATCCTGTCCAATTCATTGGCTGGTTGGGATGATGAGAAGCTGGGGGATCAATTTCGGTGTGCAGAGCATGGACTGTGTAGGAGTCAGGGGCCCACCGCAGGGCATCTTACCCCAATAGCACATGAACTGAAAGCTAGAACTCTGTCTTATCTATGCCCACCTGTGCCAGTGATGACATGGAGTACAGTGTGGGACTTATCAAAAGTGTGCTGAATGGATGTTTACCAAGTACACTCAAAGTAAGTTTTGCACAAGTGGTAGTTGGATTATTTTATGTCAGCTAGACACCCTGCTTGGCCAACTCATTGGAAGAGAGGCACATTTGTGTCTATTCCAAAGAAAGTGACTCAACAGAATGCTCAAACTGTAAAACAATGTCACTGATAGTGTACACATATAAAATGTTGCTTTAGATAATTCAACAATGGCTACAGCACTACATTGACGGGGAACTGCCTAAAGTTCTGACCTGATTTAGAGAGAACATGGAACAAGGAATATCATTGCTGATGTCAGATGGATCTTGGTTCAAAACAGAGACTACCAGAAAGATGTTTACTTGTCTTTCACTGACTATGCAAAAGCACTTGTCTGTGTGGACCATAATAAACATGGATCACCTTGAGAAATTCCAAAACACTTCCTTGTGCATATGAGGAGTTTGTACATGGATCAAGAGGCAGTTGTGCTAACAGAACAAAGGAATACTTCATGGCTTAAAATCTGGAAGGAGCGCACAAGGTTTATGCCCTCTCACCATGCTTGTTCAATCTATATTTGAGCAAATCATCAGCAAAGATGGATTATATGAAGAAGCATGTGGCATCATAGTTGGAGGAAGGCTTATGAACCATCTGTAATAAGCAGATGAACCTTGTTTGCTGAAAGTGAGGAAAACTTGAAGCACTTGCTAATGAAGATAAAGAATTTTAGCCTTTAGTATGAATTGCAGCGCAACATAAGGAAGACGAAAATCCTCACAACTGGGCATGTAGGCAACGTCATGATCATTGGAGAAAGGTTGAAGTTGCCTAAGATTTTGTCGTCCTCGAATCCACAATCATTGTTCTTGGAATCATCCGTAAGCAAAAGGCAAGTTGCACTGGGTAAATCTGCTTCACAAGAGAAGGATGCTACTTTGAGAAGTAAGGTGGCCCTGACCCAAGGTTGGTGTTCTCCATCGCATCATAACCATGTGAAATGAGCGTCAAAAAAGGAAGACAGAAGGATAGGGGATGCATTTGAATTGTGGTTCAGGAGATGAATATTGAAAATGTCATGGACTGTTAAAACAACAAGCTGATATCTGTTGGAGGAAGTGTAGCAGAGTTCTCCTTAGAGCCAAGAATGGTAAGACTTCATCTTGCACACTGTGGACATAGTGTCAGGAGAGACCAGTCTCTGGAGAAGAACATCATGTTTGGTAAAGTGGACGGGTGGTAGAAAAGAGGAAGACTCTCAAGGAGATGGGTTGACACAGTGGTTACATCGATGGGCTCAGGCATAGGAAAAGCTTGTGAAGATGGTGAGGACCCTGCAGCACTTTGTTCTGTTGTGCATGGGTCACTACAGTGGGAGCCACTTCAAAGGCACCTAGCAACAGACACTCCTAGCTAGAGCTGTCAGCCAAGTGGTATGCTGATGACACCTCCTTAGGGGGGTGGCCTTTTGTAATGGAATGAAGGACTCTGGGAACTGCTTCTTTCTCTGACACTTCCCCTCCTCCTTACAGAGACCTCACTGGGACTCTGTTTGCCCCCAGGGGTGGTTGCATGAGAGCTGTTGACCCCCTGCCATGTTCCCACTGGCCTTGAGTCCGTGGGAATCTGCAGCCACTGGCCTGTGAGCACCCTGCTTCCTGCTTCACCCCTCTGCATCAGAAAACTGCAGCTGCGGAAGTCTGAAGGGTATCCCAGCGGGCATCAGCCCTGCAGACGTGAGTTGAACTGGGCTGGGAAGCATTCTTGATAGACAATTATTTCTAGCTAAGGACTCTTTTCTTGTACATAGGTGAGTGCCACCTGGCCTCCCACAGTATATGCAGCATTCACTGACCACAATCAGTAACATGTTTAAGCCATCAGAATGTCTATGACATCAGAATGCATTGCTTGCTCATTTTAATCTGTGATGATGTCAACTAGATTCTTGTTCTGTTGTTCAGAACACAGGGCCAGAGCTTTCCAGACCTGAGAGTCCTGCACTGGAGAATACCAACATCACAGACCCACCATGTACATTAAGGATCAGGTTAAGCTCCTGCTTTGCATTGAATCGAGTGCCACAGAATGACGTGGAGGGCTTGTGTAGCTTGTATTTTGCATGTGTTCCTCTGTGGAAATAGGTTTTTCCTTTGCTATGTCCTTTCAATGTAGGGTGACTTGTACACCTAATCATCCTAACATAAAAGGAGACCAGAATGCACACAGAGATGAACTGGAGAGAAGCCAGCATTGAGAGGAGGGTGGTCTACAACCAGCCGAGGGAACTACGAGCCAAAAAAGCTGCTGGCACAGGGAGACCTGGCTCGACTTCTAGCCTCCAAAACCCTGAGAGAAAAATGGTTTGTGCTACAAGACCCCCCCCCCCGTGGTGTTTGCATTTGAGCAGCCCCAGACAATAAGACAGAGGTAGATGTCAAACCAAGTGGGGCTTGCCGCATTACCACTGAGAAAAAGGAGGAATCCCAGTACTCTCATGTGGCGTGCACCCTGGGACTCCAGGAGCTCTGAAGTGTGGGTGTGTGAGAGAGCCTGTGGATAGGTGGTGGCAAGTGCGGGGAGGGCCCTGCTTACAGGAACCCACCCACGAGGTAGCAGGGACACCTACAGAATCCTTGATGCCTGATTCTCTGCACCAGAATTCTCCTCCTGCAGCCGGCGAGCAGCTGCCCTGCACTCCCCACCCACACGCATTCCGGGGCAGCGGTGCGCAAAGCACTGATGCAACCACTCATCAAAACACCATTCCTTCCAACTTTTACACACCAGCATTCTTATTCCCATGGCAGTCTCTGAAGCACCTGCTGCCCGTTTTGCATCCCACAAAAGTTTCCCAGGAAGGTTTAAAAAAACAAAACCATATGAATTCTTCCAGAACATGAAAAAAATGAAAACTATACAGTTGGGTCCATCAGGACTATTGGAAACAGATTGAAGCTGTGTCCAGGGTTTCCTCTGAATTGGATCAACACTCAACGTTCATGAAAACAACAGCCAAGGACACCAGCAACACGTGGCTCTGAGAGAATCTGCGTCAAGAGCTTTGCAAAGTGCTACAAAGCCAAGGTGCCACTTTCAGGACGTAGGCGTGTGTCCAAGCCACACCACCGCGTTCTCCACAGCGCCGATCACTGGCAAGCAAGAGCTGGGACAGGGGATAAAGAAGAAGTCCAGACAGATGACAACGTGGTTCATTTAACGTGAGCATGCGCGGCTATCACCCAGTATCAAAGGGGCCCCCAGTCATGGGAGGATCCGTCGGGGGTGACCACAGAGAAGCGAGGATGGCGAGACTTCATCTCACCTCCTGTGGCCACGTGCATGGAAGAGGCCATCACACCCCACATCATCGAGAGTCCGTGAAAGGAAGGGTCCTCACTGGCTTGGGTGGACACCAGGAGCGCAATCAGGGCCCAAACACAGCAGCTGCTTTCAGAACAAATGGTCTGTGTGAGGACGATTCATGCCCTTGGTCTCTGTGAGTTGGACCAATTCAACAGTCCTGGCCAATCACAAGGTCTGGCTGCATTCACATGGGCCAATGGCTTCATCTCCTCTCTCTCTCTCCCTCTCTCCACCTTTCGTCTCTGTGCTGCTGGCCGAAGGCAGAGGCAAAGCAGCCTTAGGAGCCCAGTGCTGGGACAGACAGACCCTCCCTCTCCATATCCCAAGCAAGGCTGGCAGATGGAATGACATGTAAATGTCAGATAAATGATAGCTAAGGTGTCATCTATGTATGTCCCATGCAGTATGGCCCTTGAATGTGTGCATGCGGCGAATCCTGACGTCTGTGTCACTGTGAGGACTTGTGTGTGGCTGTCCTCTTGGAAGGTCTGCTTCAAACAGGGTCGTGCTGGGGGTGGGCTTCAACAGAACTTCCAGACTACGGAGGACTAGGAAGAAAACCTGAGGGTTCCCAACATGGCAATGCTGTGAGGTGCAGTAGACTAGTCTCAGGTGCTCAGGAGTCTTGGTGGCACAGTGGCTGCCTGGCAGGCTGCTGACAGCAAGGTCAATGGTTCAAACCCACCAGGCTTTCTGCGGGTGGAGGGGGCCTTCTATTCCTACATCACGTTGTCATCTCAGAAACCCACAGGGGCACTTCTGCCCTGTCCTAAATGCTACAAGTCATAATTCACTCTCAGCATTTGGCTAGATGGCAGTGAACTTGTGTTTTTGATCTGTTATCCAGGCAGGACTGGAAGCTGAGCCAATGGTCACAGCAAGGGACTCAAGCCACACGACCTGTGTGTAGATGGTGCAGGATGGGGGCGCTTCATTCTGCGGTCTGCCCAAGGTTAGCACTGATGCCACGCACTGATCAGCAAGGAGGTGAATATAGATATGAGGGCAAGAGAGGGACATCAGGGAAATCCACAGGGATTGCTGGAAATGTCTCTGTGGACTGGGAATGGCAGGGCTGTCCAGTGCCAAAGAAAGCCAAGAGAAATGCACCCCAAGAAGAAGCAGCAGCATTGATGAAGAACAGAAACACTCCCCTGGCTTTGGGAGAGCACACCCCACATTACACCCGTGTTGGTGCTGCCGGAGTGCAGAGACAGGGTCTCTGTGGAAACGAAGGCAGCCCACAGGGCTTCAGAGAACCCTGGCCCACACGCTTGAGAGACAAGAGACACAGAAGCACCATCATCGGGTGGATCCATAAGATGATCTGACATTGCTCAGGTTTCTGTGGAGAGAAATCTCCTCCATGAGTGGGAAAGGCAGCGAATGAGGGGTGGACACAGATGCAGGGCCAGAGGGATGCAAGGAGAGCCCCAAGCCCTGGACCCCAGCCCAGGGGAGGGAGAGAAGCCCGGGCCTGAGATGGCTTCAGAAGAGACCTGGTATTGGTGGTTCTGTTCTGGCCCACCCGATTCACTTTCCCAGCTTTGTGCTAGCTACAAACCAGGAGAGTGTTCCATCTGCAGTCCAGACATGCGAGCGAGTGAGCTGGCTCTTCATTGGCTACACCGGGCGGTGTGGGGGGTCCTTGTTCAGACTGGTGAGGAGGCGGCGGAAGGGAGGGCCCGATGATCTTGAGGACGGTGCTGTTGCTGCTGCTGTTGCGTACCGCCGGCCCAGGGAACACAGAGCACCACAGAACGAAGCACTGTTGTGTCATGCTCCATCGCACGCCTGTTCCCTTGCTGGACCCACTGCTGCAGCCATGATGTCCATCGTCTCCTTGGTGTCTTGAGCAGTTTCATGACCCCTCCATGTCACCAAAGAGGACAGCCTTCTCCAGGGACCGGTCTCTCCTGATCGAGCGTCAGGGACTCTCGCCGTCCTCGCCTCTGAGGAGCACTCTGGACAGACTTCTAAAACAGACGTGTGTGTGTGTGTGTGTGTGTGTGTGTGTGTGTGTGTGTGTGTGCCCTTTGAGTCCACTTGAGTGCTCTTCACCCAGCAGAGTCTCCACGGCAGGGGCCCAAGCCGCTGCTCTCTCAGTTGGGGGGAGGGGGGATAGCACCGACCTCCACAGTGGCATGGGAAGGACACGAGCCAACTCCAGCTGCCCATGACCGACGTGGACTATGGTCCATCTCTTGTCTGGGCGAGTCCAGCATTGTCCCAACCAGTGACAGTGCAGTTTGTCTCTCTCTTGACGGCCTCAGGCCCAGCTCCACAAGTTGGCTTGGCTCTGTGTGGGGCGGACGACTATGGCAGACTGCTCAGGCCCGGACCAGTCCAAAGCAGCAGGCTGGCTTCCTCTGGCACAGGTAGGAAAAGCTAGAGAAAACCAGGCCCGCTGCCATGGAGCCTGTTGCCATTCATAGGACCGGTGGAGCTGCCACTGTGGGTTTCTGAGCCTGTAACTCTTTACAGGGACAGAGAGCCTTCCCTTTGTCCCCACACAGGCAGGGGCCAATGAGCCAAAAGTTGGATCCCTCCACTTGCAGCTTGGGCACCCCAGGAGAGCAAGCCCCAAGGAAACGCACCAGGGCAGCTAGCTCTAGCCGTAGCAACTGACCCATGTTGGCACCGTGTCCTGGACCTTGGATTATGTCCACTCCTGAGTGTGTGGCACGCATATGTGTGAAATAGTGGGAAGGAACGATGGGGTGAATGATCAAGTCTCTCTCCATCTTCCTCCGTTCCTCATCTTCCACCTTGCGCTCCCGCTCCCCATCCCACTCCAGCTCTCTTGCTTCCCCCCACCCCCGCCCCATCTCCCCATATCTCAGAAAGCATTTTCAAAAAATGAATAAAGACGTCTTACATTAGTTATGCCATCAACTTTGGGATGCTTTATTCTTGGACAACTGGGTCCATTGGAAACGTAATCTGTCAAATGTCCTTAAAAGCATCTCTCTGTTCCTTTGCGATTGAGACTGAGACCCGGTCCTCATTCACGGATGCTGCCAAGCCAGGAGCTGCCCCTGCCTGTAGGCATCAGAGAAGAGTTAACCCCCAGTCCACTGGAAGGGCCACTGTCCAGGCTGGGTCCAACCCAGGAAGAGTCCCATCTCTGTCCCAGTGCAAGGCTGGCATCCTCCAACAATATCTGAGAGGGTGCCGAGGAGCGCCCAAGACCACACCATGAGCCGACTGTTGGCATCCACACACGTGACTCCTACCTCACAATGCACTGCCGGCCCGGGGGCGGCTTGACCTTGTTGCCCCTAGAATACATAGTGGCTGCACGTGGACAAGAGGGAGGGGGAGGGGGCCACGGAGCTGGGAGGTGGTGGTGCTCAGGCGGTCTGGTGGCCCGGGAAGCCCCTGTCCAGCCACACAGTGATTTAATTCATGGTACCAGGTATTTGAGGGAGAAAAATCCCATTTTAGCAATTGCATTTCTTTTGTGTAACTAACACTTGATGAATAGCTCTATCAACTGAAAGTATTTATTTGGTTTAAGAGAAGGAAAACATTTTACGTCAATCCCTTCTCCCGAATGGTCCAAAAGAATGATTTGTTTATACATTTGAGTTTGAATAAAATGCCAGGCTGCTTTATAGAGAGAGATAGGGGAAAAGGGATATATATTTTTATAGACATCCAGCACTTAATGAGGTTTGGAAGCTTTTGAATGATTGTAGAATTTCCTAAATGTTTATTCATTAGAACAATCTGTTCTGAGAGACTGGGCAGGAAGTGAAATCCTGTTTGCATGCACATGTGTACATGTGTGCGTGTATGTGCATGCACGTGTGTGTGTGAGTGTGCATGTGTGTATGTCGCACCCAGATATTGTTGTACAGCTCCTGCACACCATAGCTCCTGCCTTGTGAGGAAGCCCTCCAAGGAAATGTCCATGCCCTAGGGAGGACTGTCTACTTTTCTAACATAGTGTAGGTTAACACTGTCATAGCATGTCATAGCCAGCCCAGAGAGCCCCTCAGGGTGATGGGAACCTAGTGAGGTTCTGCAGGACTCCAGGCTAACCCGCCCTGTTCCTAATGGCATGCACGGTCAGAAGCCAAGATGGGACAGCATATCCCAAACACATGTTGAGGTGTCAGATGAACAGCAGCTCTGACTGGTCCAACAGGAAACTGACAGCATAACAGCGTCTGGATGTGTCCCTGAGCCCCAGGGGACATGCCAACCAGAATAGGGGAGGGCACAAACCATGTCCAATAGCCGACTGACACAGCAGGGGCCCAACTAAGGGCACAGAGAGGGTTAAGAGGGTTAAGAGCCTCATTTTTCTCCTGAGGAGCAGCTGGTGGTTTGGAACCACTGACCTTTTAAGCCACTAACCCAACAGGATTATGGTAGACAATCTGTCTCACTGACTGCTCCCAGGGCACCTGAGTTTTCAGCTGCAGACACAGCTGGGACAGGCCTGAGTCTCAGGTGGGACACTTGACACACACCCACAGCTCTAGGGAAAGATACTAGAAAGCCCCAGTGTTTGAAACACAGCAATGTTGAAATGTTTGAGCTGTGCGTGTCCTGTGAGTTGTTGGCTGGCACAGTGTGGCAAAGAAGGAGAAGAAAATGATGGTGGTGGTGATGATGAGGATGATGACGATGACGATGGTGATAATAATGATGAGGATGATGACGATGACGATGGTGATAATGATGATGAGGATGACGACGATGACAATGGTGATGGTGACGATGATGTTGACAATAGTGACGATGATGACTGCGATGACAATGATGATACTGACAATGACAATTATGCTAAAGATGCTGCCAATAATGATGATGACAACAACCACAATGATGGTGGTGGTGGCGGTTCTGAAACCTTTGATCTGCCCCCAACCAACAGACAAGGAATCACTTCCTCGGAGACATACCTGTCCCCTGCCACACATCTTAATCTGAATTTTCAGGGAAAATAGCTTATCACTCTTGTAAAACTGTCATCTGTTGATCTGGGGGGGGCCTTAGAAAAATGTTCGAAGTGTACCACGTGTCTGTCAGCTTGTTGCTCTGGGTGGCTTGTGTGTTGCTGTGATGCTGGGAGCATCATATGTCACTGGTATGTCACGTGCCTGCAGGGTCACACCATGAGAACAGGTTTCAGCGGAGCTCACGGACTAAGGACAGACGATGATGAAGGACTCGGCTCCTCACTTTGACAGGACGGAGGGGCACAGCAGCTGCATGGATGGGCACAAAGGGTGAGGATGGCTCAGGGCCAGGTGGTGTCCCTCTGCTCTGCCCAGGCTTGTTTCCAGCAAAACAGACTGGACGGCATCTGACCACCAACTGGATCAATGTCCTGTGTTGTGAATCGTCCCCTGGCTCTATCCTCATCTGGACAAGCTCACCCCGCTGGGGGAGGCCTCCTCTGCTGCAGTGGTTTTCAATATGTGTAGTTCAACCATTCATTACTGAGAGAAAGTGAGTTAGTCTTTTGGAAAAGGAATGCCACCCCCACCATGCCGGTCTATTATTGACTTTGCAGGGATCCATCGTGGGTCCAGTTGGAGGCTCTGTTCTTGGAGTGGTTGTGTCCCTCTTCAGCCCCAGGACTTTGGGGCATATCTCGATAATCGACACCACGCACCATGCCTTTCTCAGGGAGGCCAGCGTCGCAATCTCTGGTTGCCACTTCCCCTCTAGTGCTCATTTTTGTGATGTTAGGAAATGGCTCCCCCCTAAGCTCGAAGGGAGCCCATAGTTCATGCTCTCATGCCAGTGTTCATGAGATGTGAGCAGAATCAAGCCTCCTGGAGTTTGGACACAGAACATGCTGAACAGATTATAATTAGTTCGGGGTGATATTTTTCTGAAGTGTTGGGATGTGGGTCTGTGTGTGTGCTTTCTGGGTTGCTGCAAGCCTGGCAAACAGGGGCACTAATTAGCCGTTCACTGGACTGCCTTTCTGAGGATGTTTGTAGAGTAAACAGCTCTGGAGGACAGCGGCAGAGGGCAGACAGAGACACCATCTGCTCTCATCAAGAAAACGTCTCCCTCCAGATGCAGGGCAGGGAGGCGTGCTTCCTGCTGGGCGCAGCCCAGCCTGGGGCCTGAGCTCAGAAGTGCAGGGACGAGACAGCCTGCCTGCTGCTTCATCTCAGCAGTGCCGATGCAGTGGTTACTCAAGGGGCTGCAACATGCGTGGTCGGCAGTTTGAAACCACCAGCAGTCCTGAAATAGAAACACTCGGATTTCTGTGCCCGTAAACAGTTGCAGTCTCAAAAACCCACAGGGGGTCACTGTAAGTCAGCATTGACTTGATAGCAGCAAGCATTGCTTTTCATAAATCATTTTACTGGAGTCCCTTACAGCTCTTAAAACAACTCATACATCAATTGTATCAAGCAAATTCATACATATGCTGCCATCATCATTTTCAAAACTTTTTCTTTCTACTTGAGCCCTTTAGTATCAGCTTCTAATTTTCCCCTCCCTCCCACCCTCGTGAAACCTTGATTAATTAGAAGTTATTTTCATCTCCTACACCGCCGGCTGTTGTCTCCCTTCACCCCTCCCCCCGAGGGGGTGTTATACATCGATCATTCTGATCCATTACCCTTCTCCCCTTCCTCCCCTCACCACCCCACTACCCTCATGGTATCGCTACTCCCATGGTTGTTCCTCGGGGTTCATCTGCCCTGGATTCCGTGTGTCGAGAACTCTGGTCTAGCTGGATATGTAAGGTAGAAGTCAGGGCGTGAGAGTGGGGGGGAGGATTAAAGAACTAGAGGAGTGTAGTGTGCTTCATCAGTGCTATACTGCACCCTGTCTGACTGGTTCCTCCCTTGTGACCCTTCTGGGAGGGGATGTCCAATTCTGTGCAGATGGGCCCTGGGTCTCCACTCGGAGCGCCCTCATTTGCATTGTTGTGCTTGGTCTTTGTTTTTGTTTCTCTCGAGGGGTGGGACCGCAGGAACTTGACCCTGGCTGCTGCTGGTCCTTTGTCCCTGGTCCTGGCAGCTCACATCATCTGCCTGGACTCAGGAAACAGTTAGGGTTGGTTAAACTGGAACTGACTGAATTCAGACTCCAATGGGAAGCCTTGATGGAAACAGACAGCTTCGTCTTTCCCCTCGGGAGTGGCTGGTGGATTTGAACAGACAACCTTGCAGTTCGAACTCAAGTGGACTGCACTGCCAGCTTAGACCAGAAGGAGGCTAAATACCATCTCTGGACTAAACAAGAGAAAATGCACATGTGCCTTCTGGACTTCTGGTTCCCCATCGCCCAGGCTGTGAAAGGTAGTGTCTGTTACTGAGGTTTAATTTGCTGCAGATCACCAAGGTCGCCCTCTGCAGTGCACACCTCACAGCGTTGAGCTTGTTCACCATGTGTGAGTCCCCTTCACTGTAAGACAGGATCATCGACCCAAGGGGCGCCCACCTGCCCCACCCGCCAGCTCCCAGAAACCACCCCACTGCCCCTGGACTCCTCATCCGGCAGAGGATAAGCGTCTGGCTTGGGGAGTCACTCAGCTGAGGGTGGTTTGTTTTTCTGGCCTGTAGGCAGCTGCGGGCACCCTAGCAAATGAATATGCATGAGCTATAGTGTTTTTCAAAATGTAATCTTTAACATCGAGAAACTTGTTAAAAAGGAGACAGTGCGGGTGAGGACCTTCTTACCAGTGAAGGCCTCTGGACACGCAAGGGAGAGTCAGCAGGATTGGGGAATGTGAGCTGAGATCATTTAAGAAAAGGTGGTCTCAGGAAGCAGGCCGTCTGAGGGACCAGACAGAGGGGCCACACAGACAGGCACAGGTGACTCTGGGAACTTGCAAGGGAACCCGCAGTGAGGCAGGGCTCCTGCCAAGGTTGTCTGATGCTTCCCATTGTCCTGGGGGTACCAAGCATCTGAGCTTGACTGTGAACTGCGAGGTGAGGGGTCCAAACCCACCAGAGGCATCTTGGAGTGCTCCACTTCCTGCAAGACGTCCGAACAACTAGAACTCTCCTCCCCAGCACACGTAGGGTCCTGTGGCCGCCTGGGACGGGGCGGCTTGAGTCTGTCTGACACGAAACTGGATGCTGATTCTTCTTTTAGCCCCATTCCATTTCTTATTTCATGTTTTGTTCAGTATCCTTTTTTAAGTTTAACCATTACGCACATATCATTTATACACAATGTTGACGTTGATTACAGAGACTCACATAGTCACCACCACAATCAATTTTAGAACAATTCTTATGCTTATTCTTATTAGCAACCTGTGCAACCTGTCCCCTGTGCGTTCCTCCCTGCGTACAACCCTAACCACCACGCTGACCGCTCACTGGTACGTGATTTTCATCTCTGTTAAACAGAGGTGCACACTCTGCTCTGTGCATAATCAGTCGACTAAGTAGGGGAAGGACTGGGATAGGAGCCAAGTCTGGAGACTGTAGAGTCAGCCTTCTGAAGATGACATGGTCTTGCACCCAGGTCTCAGGCAGGGGAAGGGTTGATGTGTCCTGAGACCAGGTGCCAGCCAGTGGCCATGAGCATCAGACCCAGACACGAGGAGGAAATTGCCACAAGCAAAGCTGCTTCCTCGCCTCCTGCAACCAGGGACCAGCGCCGTGGGCTGTGGCATCCTCCTGGGGCTGGCGTGGAGCTCTGGCTCCCCACCCATGCAGAGGCTCCTCTCTAGGCTCCTCGAGAGAAGCTTGATAACTGGAAGCTTCATGCCACCATGACAGTCAATTCACACACATGAAAGACATGAAAATCATCCAAATCATCTGTCTGCACACTGGCACATCGATCAGTACAGGGCTGCTCTTATGTCCTGCTGAGCAGGTGCTGGTGGCATGAGTTCTGGTCTGTCTTTCTGTCCTTGCTGGGGGACAGAGAGCAGAGCTGGGAGAGCAAGAGCACAGGGTCATGTGAAGGCGTTTGACCTGGGGTCTGACAGGCATCAGGGAAGCACAGGGTGCACTTTAAGCACAAGACCTTTCCTTTGTCAGCTATGAGCCACAGCTTTTCTGCCAAAGAACACGAGGCCAGAGCCTCCCCTGGTGTCTCAAGGGTCTCCTGAGCCTTATATCACCTAAAGCCTGAAGTCCACACACTCTGCTTCCACGTGGTTGCCACTGGCTCCGACTCAGAGCAGTTCCACGGACAACAGACAGGAGCCCTGCGTGGCCCACGTCCTCACCACCGCCATGGTCTTGTCTGAGCTGGTGTTCGTGCAGCCTCCGTGTCAATCTGTCTTGTGAAGTCCTTTGATCACTGATCCTGTGCTTTACCAAGCGTGATAGCCTTCTCCAGGGATGCGCCCCTTCTGATCACATGTCCAAAGCACTCCGAACTCAGAAAGCGGGTTATCCATGAGAAAGCTAATAGTGGTACACCTCTTGGGTCCAGCTCCTGCCTCGAGCACAGTGTGCTGCTGTGAGCTCACCCTCCCAACACGTGGAGGGGCCCCCGACATGGGATGCCCCATGCCCACCAGGACTGCACATGGCCATCCATACGCTTGGGATTTGCTGGTTTTCAAAAGGAGATCACCAGGACTTTCGATGTTTCTAGTTCGACTTCGTCTGGAAACTCTGCTGAAACCTGGTTGGCATCACAGCAACATGCAGACCTCCACTGACTGTGTACAAGGTATGTTGGCAGGAAATGGGTCCTGGGTCTCCTACCTGGAAGGCGAGATTTCAACCACGGCCCATGACCCACTCACCTCCTCACCTCGCCATCAGGCTGCTGGCATGGCATGGTCTCTAGCAGATGTCATGGGCCTATCCACAGTCCCCACCTCCAAAGGCCCCACCTTGCCCAAACAGCAGCAGTCGCTCAACTGCAGACCGTTCTTCTGGGCACAGGCATGGCATGTAGGAAAAGTGGCAAGTGCTGAGTCCATGTTTCCAAGGATTTGTGGACATCGGTCCTCTGTCCCCTGCCACTTCAGGCCACCGTAACTCCCAGCTCCCCTCTCCATTGGCTGTCACAAGAGCCTTCTTGCTGCCCCTCAGTCTCCTCAATCTCCAGCCCTCCTGAGTCCTTTACAGGCACTCCCATCCCTGCCTGATTCTCACAAAACTGACTCCCCTGTCCCTCAAAGCACAATTAAATGACACTCTTCACATGAATGTCCTCAAGCCATGGAATCTAAGGTGGCCACCTGGCCCCTCTCCATCTCTGCACCCGCAGCCATCAATTCCCATCCACAGCAGTCACAGGGAGTGGAGGAAAGCCACCTTCCAGGGTGGTCAGTGCTGTCATTGCAACACAAGCAGACTGGCCCAGCTTCCTCCCAAGGAGTGCTGCTTCAATCCCTGACCCACCAGCACACCTCTCCACCCATCTCCACCCAACTGGAATGCTGCCTGTTGGTGTCATCTCTGGATTGCCCTGGTTCGAGCGGAGACTGTCTCTCCCAGGGGACTGGGGTTTCGTGACATTCCCATTGTCCCCAATGCTGGTCGGTGGCCAGTAGCTGGTCTATCCAACTCATCGAGACCCCAGGAGTCAGAGAGCAGGACTGCCCCACAGGGTGCTCCTCAGTCAGAGCCCATCACGGTGCCTTTCGTTAGCCTTGTGGATTTGCGAGATCAGCCTGACTTCTAGGTTAGCAGACAAGGACGAACTGTCTGTGTCACCACTTGCTGGCAGCAAGACATTCAAATTCTAATAAGAGAATTGACAGGTGCTTTCCCAAAACCTCCGTCTGTGTTTCACTGTGAGGAGAGCTCACAGCACACTGCTGATGGACAAGGGGCATGGGGAGAGAAGCCCCTGCTCCCCTCCTGAGCCACCCATGGTGCTCCATTTCTCCCCGTCACCACACGGGCAGGTCCCCCAGGTAAGTGTACAACTGTGTATCCAAGAACCACTGAGACCTCTGTCTGCTAAGTGCTCTGATAGGTCTAGTTCCCCCTGCTCTGCGGGACTGTGAGCATGACCTTGGAAGCTTCAAACTCAACTTGCCATATAGGAACTCAGAGCCTCTTCCCATGGGAACCAGGAAAGCCTTCCCTGAGACCCAGGGTGAAGGGGGACCACAAATGAAGATCACATGGGAAGACCAAAAAAGTTCACTACCCATCCCATGCCCTGTCCTGCTCCACTTTAGGTGGGGCCATTCCATTCTCTGAAGGGAAGAGCTCGTGGTCTGTCACACCCTCTGCTTTGCTTCTTAACGGTGGGGCCTGATGAGAAAGGCAGCATTTGCTTTGCAGATGGCTGTAATACTAAATAGGAAAGCAAGCAGATACTATTCCATTGTAAGCACAAGCCCAACCTGCCAGGTCGTGTTCATCAAAGGACTCTGAGTCTCTGGCTCTGGCTCAAGAGGCAACTGTAAGGATGGAAGAAGGGGATAGCACATTGTTCAAAACCAGGAAAGATGGTCAACAGGGTTGTGTTCTCTCACCATACCGGCCCAGTCTCTAGGCTGAGAAAACCATCAGAGAAGCTGGGTTACAGGAAGAAGAACGGGGCATGAGGATCCGAACAAGGCTTATTCACAGGCTGCAATATGCAGATGGCACACTTGTTCTTGCTGAAAGTGAGGAACACTTGAAATGATTGCTGATGAAGATCAAGGACTTCAACCCTCAGTATGAATCGTGACTCAAAGTAAAGAATACCCAAACCCTCACCATTGGGCCAATAGGCAACATCATGATAAATGGAGAAAAGACTAGAGTTGTCAAGGATTTCATCTTGCTTAGACTCATAATCAGTGCTCACAGAAGCAGCAGTCAAGAGTCCAAGGGGTGCATTGCACTGGCTAATCTGCTGCACAAGACCCTTTAAAAAATCAGGGAGGTTACAGTGCACCTGAGTAAACCCATGTGTGGGAGTTACATAATATGTTGTCAATTTGAGATTTAAGAGTGAAGGGTGGAGTTTAGCCTGTCAATCAGGTTGCAGCTTGATGGCCTCATTTGGAGGCGCTACAGAATAAATAACTCAGGGAGGTGGGCACATGCTCACTCCCTGCGAGACATGCCTGTGTACAACACACATGGATTTACCCTGGAACCCTAGAGCTGAAGAAGCCACATGGGGACCCCGACCCAGATTGAGATGCTTGCAATGCCACTAGATCCATGAGACTTCTCAGCCACTGACCTCCGATCTTCCTGCCTTCAGTCTTATGGCACATGTTGTGTGAGTCTGAAGATGAATTTATAGACTGATAATGGACATATGGGATAATATAGGATTTATGAATTTGACCAAAACTGGGCTGGGGTGTTTTCTCAATATTCAATTGTTCTTGTATAAAAAGCTCTTTTTTATACACATATGAGTCACCCTGGATTTGTTTCTCTGGTCTACCCAGACTGACACACCATGGTATTTTTAATTGCGTGCATGTGTTTGTGTGTGTGTGTGTGTGAAAGTTGGATATTGATTAAGGAAAACTGGAGAAGAATCAATACATTTGACCTGGGGTGCTGGTGAAGCATACTGAAAGTACCATGAACTGTGAAAAATTCAAATAAGTCTGTCTTGGATAAAAGTACAGCAGAGACCCCCTCTGAGGCAGGGATGACAAACTTCATCTGACATATTTGGGACAATGTTGTCAGACCTAGGGAGGGCGGTGCAGACAGCGCAGGACTGGGCGGTGCTTCGTTCTCTTGTGCACAGGGTGCTGTGGGCTGGAGCCAGCTCAGTGGCACCTACCACCACCACCAACAGCCCAAACCAAGAGTCACCACCCCCGACTGCCAAGTCCGTTCCACTCCCAGAACCCTGCGGAGCTGAGCAGAGCTGCCCTACGGGGGCTCCAGGCTGTAGCTCGCTCTGGATGAGGTTGTCCCTTGTTTCCCCTGTGGGGCAGCAGGTGGGTTTTAACCGTCAGTTTCTCAGCTCGCCTCTGAGCTTTGATAGGGCACCACCAGGGCTCTCTGGACAAGTCGGGGAAAAGCCAGTGGTTCTCGTGTCTTCATAGTAGACAGAGCCAGTTCCTGGGGAGCCAGTCTCACCACCCTGCACGAGCCCTGATGAACTGACCACACAAGGAGCTGGACTTGAATATGTTGGCAAGGGACTGGAATCGATGAAGGAGGGAGGAGAGAGCAGTGAAAATACTTCCAGCTCACAGGCCCCAGGACCCCCAGAGAGCAGAGTTCACTGGCAGCTCAGGATCAGCCGGCTAATTCCGCTGCAGGGCCACATCTCTCCTGAGTCACGAGGAAAGCAAGCAGGTCATATTCCTCCAGAACCCGCTCCAGATAGCCACCCTCAGAGGAGCCGTGGTGGCAGAGTAACAAGGCCAAGAAACACATGCACATGTGCGTGCAAACCCACAGACACACAGATGAGATAGAACTTAATATCAAGAAAGAGGTTTTTCAGAAGGAAATGGCCGGGCCTGGTCCAACTCAAGCATCTGGGTAGGTGCTACCTGGAGCCCCTTCCAGACTCACTCAGCTGACTGCTCATGAGGCCAAAAGCCAAAGGTGGAACTGGGGAATCGTAGGCTGATAGACACAGCATCCTGTGAACCCCACTTTGACAGCCACATGGCAGGATGCTGCCGGCTCCCAGGGATGGCAGAGCACAGAGGCGGCCAGCCTTGGAGCCAGAGGCCGAATCTCAGCAAGTCGAGAGGTGAAGAGGGGCAGGAGGTGGAGAAGCTCGCCACAGCATCTCTCACACAAGGCCACAGTCACTAACTTGATCCCGATTGAGAGACTGGACTCCGCTCAACTTTTACCCCAGAGCATTGAGGTAACGAAAAATCTGACCATCACAGTGCACTGAGCATGCGCTGCTAACAGAAAGACTGCAGGTTCACACTCACCAACTACTCCAAGAGGGAACGATGAGGCCCCTGGACCTCGGAAGGCCTAAGGGACAGTTTGACTCGGCCCCACAAGCTCTCCATGAGTAAAAACGGATTCGAGAGCAGGGGCTAGTCATACCCGAACAGCGAACCTCCTCGAAATGTTAGGGACACTTTTATACAATGGTACATGCAAGAAGGAAAAAGCACGACTAGGGAAAAAAGCTAAAATAGGACCAGACATGCTGAGAAGCCAGTCTGTCGTCACACAAAGTATAGGTGTGACAGAGACCTGAGTAAGAGGTCCCGCTCAAGAAGGACTCGGCAAAGGGGCACACTCCATAGTCACAGGGAAAGGCTCTTCCACACTGCTCAGGCCTCTCCTCCACGCCCCTGTGAACCTCAGCTGAGAGCGTGCTTTCCACCCTTGGAGAACTCCACTGGCTCTCCCAGCGTCTGTGCATGGGCATCTCACAGCACAGGGCTGCTCTTCCTGGGGTCCCTGGACCTCTGCCTCTGCGCGCCCCATGTTTCCTGCGCTCATCCACATCTGCGGGCTCCAGGGCCTCCTGTGCCCGTTCATAGAAGCAAGTGATTGAGATTCAGCTCCGCCCTTGGAGCTCTAAGAGCACAGAGCCAGTCTTGCAGTCTGGCATTCTAACCCACTCTAACATGACTGTGCTCTTGTTGGGGTGTAGGAGAGGGGAGGGGCGTGCCACAGCCCCGCTGGCTAAGGGATATGCAGGTCTCACAGATCCCTCTACTCCATCAGCCTTCCCCTTATCTTCTAGGACTGGGGTTCCTGACTTGGAGGCCGCGGTCTCTGCTCTATCTTCGGGGGGGTTTTGTTTGGAATCCATCCAGAGTACAGTCTGGGCACCCCTCTTCTTCCAACCCACGTGTACTGGGAGTGTTGTTGGAGTGGGACAGACCCTCATGAAAACCCTCCCCTGACCCCATGTTACCAGGCACTGTAGCCATGGTGATGCTTTCAAAGCATCCTGTTGATCCTGCATTTTGTTGTGTGAAACTGTTCAAAGACTTCAGAGCAAGGCCAAAGGACACCAGGCAGCATGCAGAACCTATCATCTCCCCACCCTTCTTCCAGGCCTTTCCCTGTAAAGAAGCCATCTCACATATCTAAAGGTGTTCCCCTTTCTTCAGAAGAGGAGCTTGGGGGCTTCTGTCGGAGGAGCCTCTGAGACCACCTCTGTGCGGGGGTGCAGGGAACATTGGCCGGTTCGGCGTGCGGAGCAGGACGCCACTTGGCTTGGGGTCCTAGCTCCTTTGGAACCCATTGAGTGGCGGCTAGCCACTGGAGGCCTGGTGCCGGCTGAGACTGCGCAGGCTTGACTTTGTCACCACAGCCTGGGGGGACTCTCAAACGACCGTGGAGGAGAAGTTCCACGGAGCCTCGTGGATAGAGAGAGAACCACTTCTCCTGGGGGAGCAGACATGTCCTCTGGAGCATGGGAGTTCACAATGAGAGGCCTCCTGAACCTGTTTACTTCCACCTTTAAGATAGCCCCTTCCTTGCACTTTTGAATTATTCCAGTGAACCTACAAACAGGGTGGGTCAGCACCTGCTGACCATGAAGTATGAAGTATAACCATGACCTTGAAGCCATGAAGAAGGGCCGGTGGGGTAGCGGGTGTCTGCACTGGCCAGGGAAGGGGGGCGGAGGTCTCTCTGGACTGGTTGATTATCGTGGGCATAGAGGGCAGGGCTATCCAGAGGGCAGCTTCATTGCTTAGTCATTGGCATGGCCACTGGTGCTGGCTCCTGAGAGTCAGAGCAGGCTCAAAGCAGTGGTGCGGGAGGTGTGGTGGGAAGGGGATCCAGTCAAGCCTTGATCCAATGGAAAGATACCCTCCCAGTGAAAACTCCTCTTCTAGCCACCTCATAGAAAGGACCACCCAAGAGACTACAGGCCAGCAGCAGGTGGCGGCAACTCAGCCCTCTGTCCACCAGAGAGAGAGGAAATAATGCTGTGCAAGCTCAGCTGCTCACAGGGTCATGGCAAGGGAAAGTGCAACTCAGAGAAACGTCACTGAAGGGGAGGGGCCTGCCTCTTGGCGTTTGCCGGTTAGAGATGGGTACTGTCCTGAAGCAAACTGAGATCTGAAGTCTTTCCATCCAAAAACAGCACATTGTAATTTTGCAACACAGAGGTTGGTGTGCTTTTAGATGAACGAGTAAAGAAATCAAACTTTTAGGTTGGAAATAAAAGCTCCCATCTGAGGATCAAAGGCGAGGGTGGTGAGATTCCGTCTAGCCTCCTCTGTGGACATGTGATGGGGAGGGGGCGGTGCCTGGGGGCACGTCTTGCCTGGTAAAGTGGAGGGTGGGTGAGAAGGAGGAAGATCCTCGGTGACATGGGGGACGCAGGGATCCAGCAGGAGGGGCAGTCGGGGCAGGATGACGTACGTCGCTCTGAGACGGAGTTGACGGAACGGAGGGCACCCAGGAATGCTGGCAAGGATGACAACGGTCCAGTTCTTCCCAGGGTCTGTACTGTCGCAGCCTGTCTGCATCCTGCTCCCAACGTGCAGACAGGATTTGTGAGGAGCCATGTGCTCTGCTTGAGGAGTTACGATCATACTGACCCGTTGTTCTCAGCAGTGAACACGTGACACTTCTTGGGGGAAAAATAACTAGGGCCTAAAATTTTTCTTTCTTTCTTTTCATTTCAGACAATGATGAATTTTGTTTGGAAAGATCAGGGCACAAAAAAGTCTTAATTCTTTCAGTTACCGATGTATAAATCAGTGTGCTTATTTGTGGACCAAAGAATAATCACACTGTAAGAATCTCATTCAAATTTTTGTATGGGTAGCCTGAGAGGTTTCTTTCTCACTGTACCTATGTCCAAGAGAGCAAGTTTGAGAATGAAGAGACCATGGTCTCTGGCATCTCTGTTTGTACATCATGTCTCCTGGAGCCTGTCCACAGGGCCACATCTCTGTGTGGAGCCTGCATTCTCCGTATGCAAGTCATATGCAACCACATGTGCTTGCTTTAGCAACAAACCACAACGTGTTGTATGTGTTGTACTCCCCTCTCATTCTCTTTGACTTTTACCAGGCTCTGGATCAGAGATGCACACAAAGGACTGAGAAAACCAGCAGGAAAAGCAAGTCTCCTCCCCAGCCCCCCTCCCCAGAACCGAACTGCAGGTGCATCTGCATGAACACCTTTTCCCATCTCCAGGCGCACGGATACACGCAGGAAGCTTTGATCTCGGCTGGATTGTGCAGGGTCCCCATTGCGCTCCTCAGGCTGTGGAGCCTTTTCCCCAAATGCCAGCGACGAGACAAGAGCCATGCAGTGCCCCAGTCTCTGACAGAGATTGACTGCTGTGCTGTCCTATCAGCAGGCCTTAATCCCTCACTCATCAGTCACTGTCACCGAGTTGATTACGAATCACAGCAACCCTATCCGTCAGATGCCAGAATCAATGCAGCTGGCATGGAACTGCTTGTGAACAGAAGTGCTCCATTGGCTCTCACCAAGCCTTCCTGACAGCCCTGGAAGAGGAGGAGGCTGTAGACACTGAGAACTGGACAGCCCCTGCCCTCCTTCTTTCTCATGTGTGAAACCGACACGAGCCATGCTAGATGAGATTGCCTGCAGGCAGCCTGACGTCACCACTGACCTTCCTCCAGGACCCTCCCTTGACTTCCCTTATGGACCGGACTAGCTCTCAGAGGCATTCTTGGGGCTGCTTGACTCGCCTTTCATTGGAGCATAATCTCCAGTTGCACCCAGATCTGACCTTGAGTAAATCTCACGTGAATTTTAACAATATCTCAAGAACATACCTGATCAACTGAACACTCCTGAAAGAGCAACGGAGGAGCTACAGGGCAGCACTAAGACTCTTGTCCACGAGGAAGGGAAAAAGTCACAAAAAAAGATGAGAGAACACATCTGAGTGGATGTCAGAAGAGACTCGGACATAGGACAGCTGAACAATGGAAGAAGTGAAGACACAAAAGAGCTGACCGTGAAAGTTCGAGGGGCCACTTGAACAGAAAAAGACAGGGTGTCAGAATGGGTGTCAGAATGAAGTGCAGAAGGTGCAGGGCAGGGTGGTGTTCCTTTCTGCTGGATCAGAGCAGACAGATGGCACCCCAGAGTGACAGAGATAGCTGTGCAGACCTCGAGTGAGAGAGCCAACGAGAGGAACTACACAGCAGGAAACGCAAGATGAAAGAACCTAAAACAGATCCAACGCTCGAATGGTCATACGGAAAGACTCACAGGAAGAGCAAGGAAGATCACAGGGAAGTGGATGCACCTGAATCCCTGTGAGCTGCCAGAGGAACAAGTAAGTCTGTCCTGTAGAAAGGACAGCCAGGACCCTCCTCAGGAGAGAGGACAGCGAGACTTCCTCTCAGGTGTTCTGGACGTGTTTCATGAGAGATCAGTCCCTGGAGAAGCACATCAAGCTTGGTAAAGTAGAAAGGCGGTGAGGAGAGGAAGGCCCCTGACAAGGTGGGTGGACACCATGGCTGCAACAATGGGCCCACGCATAGTGACCATTGTGAGGACAGCTCACGACTGGGCAGTCTTTTGTTTTATTTTACATAGAGCTTCTCTGAGTCAGAACTGACTGAGGGCCTTGCCATGACAAGGCAGGGAATGCATGAGTGCAAGGGGAAGCACCCAAAGACAGTGGAAGGAACACCCGTCAGTGTCAGGAGAATCACTGGCCCATGCTCCCCCATCTAAAGAGGTGGCACATGGGTCAGAACCAGCGGTACTGAAGGGACCCATGCAAGCTGCACTGAAGACATGAGGGGAAACAAGGAGGTGGGCACGACCGGGAAGCACTTCCACCCGCAGCTGCAGCACTGGGAGCACGCATTGCTCTCTGCCAAGGAAAGTGGGAGAAGTCCAGCCCCAGAGGAGATCCAGATTTGTGCACCTCCCAAAAAAGGGCATGGCAGTCACACAATCTGGTGTCATTTTGAGGATTAAGAGTGTTGGGTTGGAGTCTAAGCTGTCAATCAGGATATAGCCAATGAGGCCTCTGTGTAGTCCTGGCCTTCCCCCAAAGGATTCTGGAATTCCTATTTTCCCTCCTTGGAGGCAAGAGACACTGTTTGCTCTCCTTTGAAGACTCTCTACTGACAAGGCTGACTTCCTGGGAGCCATCCAGGAGGAGAAGCCACATGGACCTACCCTAATGCAGCCCTGGGAACTAGGAGCCAGAGACCCCTGCATTCACCAAGATGCTTCTACCACCACTGACTTTCCAGCCCCTGGCCTGTGATCTTCCTGCATTCAGCATCGCTACATGTGTTTTGTGAGTCTGAAGAGGACTTTATAGATTGGTATCAAACATATCAGCTAATATCAGACTTATGGACTTGATCTGGACTGGGCTGGGCTGGGATGTTTTCCCAATATTCAATTCTTGTATATAACCTCTTCATTATTCACATATAAGTCTCAATAAATTTGTTTCTCTAGTCTACCCACACTAACACAAAAGGCGACCTAACGCAATATATGAATTATCAAGCATACCATCAATATCACATGCAAGTAACATGTTGCTGTAGAGAGCTTGTAAAGTGGTTGCACCAGTCGATCAACAGGTCTGATAGTGCTTCAAGTGGGACTCAGAAGAGGATGAGACAGGAGCGCCATTGTGGCTGACGTCAGACGGTCTTGGCTCAGAGAACACCAGAACAGCAGTTGACTCGTGCTTTATTGATCATGTTCCACTGTGTGGTCGTAACAAACTGTGGCTCTCCTTCAGAAGCATGGGAGCCCCAGAACACTTCACTGTGCTCCTGCAGAATGTGTACCTGGATCAAGAGAAAAGGGAACACTGATGGTTTAAAGCCAGGAAAGCAGGGTTGCAGTCTTTCCCATATGTATTCCATCTGCATATTTGGGGCATGTTATTGGAAGAGACCAGTCCCAGGATAAGGACTTCATATTGGGTCAAGTCTATGAAGATGAGAAGGACCCACAATGAGATGGACTAGTCAGAGGGTTGCAGCAACTGGTCCAGGCGCAGCCACCATCATGAGGATGGACCAGGACTGGGCACGAGTCCATTCTGCCATGTGTAGGGTGATGTGTGCTTGAGGCACTGACCAGCAAGACCATTGATCAAGCCTCTCTATCCCTTCCTCCTTATGTCCACACCCAGCCCTACACGCTGAGTAGACTGCTGAGGACAGGGTCTGAGTGGCATGGAAATCTCCCAGGCGAGCTGAGCTGGCTCTCAGCTTCTCTCACCTCTTCTCCTCATGGCTCAGGAAGTCAGGGGGTCTTGGGTATATTGGCCCAATTCCTTACATCTGGCCCCAGTTCCCAAAGTCCCACTGTCATGGTCTGGCATTCTCTCCATACCTGTGTCTTACAGCAAGGATTTCTGAGGAAGTCGATTTCATCCTGGCTTTTCTTTCTTGAGCACTTTGCTAACTTCACATTTCAAAATGTGCACTTCTTGTGGTTCTGGGGCCATCTCCTCCAGGAAGCTCTGACCCCTTCCAGCCTTAGTCCCCTGATCCTCGACTCCTCCTTTCCTGCTCCTTCCTCCCCCCTCCTGCCCTCCTGAGCTCCTTTGGAGCAGAGTCCTCCTCTTGGGTCTGCTGTGGTGGCTGATTGTCCTCTGAGAAGCATGGCAGGATGGCAAGGAGTGTGTGTGGATGGATGACTTCCCCGAGGAGTGCTTCTCTCATGATGCTGCAGGAATTCCCTGGCTGGGTCTACCTCGTGTTCAGCTGAACAGTGGCTCCAGCCTGGTGGATTCACTGCCCACTTTGCGGGGTGTCTCAGGGTCTCATTGGAGATCTCCCAGAGTATCCATCAGGCCAGCCAGTCTGGCGTGCTTAGAGCAGTTGAGGTTTCTTTCCCACTCCTTCCATTGTCATCCTGCTCAGATTTCATTCTGATCACTGGAGTTCCCCCTGTCCGCTTGTCCTGGATGCCGCCGCTGCCTTACAACGTACACGTCAGCGGGAGCACCCCAGCCAAACCCCTACTATTGGCAGTGGGTCCGTTTTGTTGGAGTTGCTCAATGGGTCATCACAGAACTGCCCCATGGGACTTCCGAGGCTAGCAATCCTAACTGAAGTCGACTGCTGCCTCGTCTTTCTCCCATGGAGCAGACAAGAGATTCGAACTGCCAATCTTTCCCTTAGAACTCACTGGTCTACCATGGCTCCTGTGTGTGCAAAGTCAGTCTGTATTTGAAGTGACTCTGGCATGTCAAAATGACTCCAGGAAGACCTGCCATGGCAGCCATGCTTCTCTCTGGTCACAGCGGAACCTGGCCCGAGCTGCTCAGAGCTCGGTGCAATGGTCAGTCTAGGATTTTATACAGCAGCAAACTAACATCTCAAGAAACAGCCAAGTTGCTGCATCTAAATCCCAGTTGTATAGAGAATGCTAAATGAAGGTGTCATTTAATTTCCTCTTTATTAAGATGCACGGTTCAAACTAACCTATAAAATAGACAAATCAAGTTATGGGAGAATCATCAATGCTGCTGTGTCACGAGGATAATTATCGATAACGTCCCTGCTGTGAGATATTTAGGCTTTAAAACTGGAACTAGAGGAACATTTGAAGTGAGATTTTAATCCATTTTTTATTATTCAGTTCAATTTCTTCTAAAAGTACAATTAGAGATTTATGAGGAAAGGATCAGACATCATTAAAAAGTAAAGCTGATATCACATTTACTAATTTATGGACTCTCAAGTTTTCAGATCTCTATTCCTTTTATTGATTAGAACTTTTATTATTTGCTCATCCACATAAGCAAACCATTAAACTCTAGTTTCTCCAAGCTCGGGGCACTTGAAAAGCCTTATTCGTGCCGCTGGTTGAAGTGAAGACATAAGAAAAGCTAATGATTCACTGTTAGAGGTCTGTCATAAATATATTTGCTGTGGTGGCTGCTAAGTGCCTTCAGGTCGATTCCAAAGCACAGTGACCCATGTCCGAGAGGATGACCCTGCCCGGCCCTGTGCCATCCTCATGACTGGTGCCATGCTTGATCCATTGTCGCAGCTGGGGCATCCGCCCATCTCCCTACCGTCTTCCTCCTGCTCACTGACCCTCAACTGTGCCAAGCATGGCATCCTTCTCCAAAGACTGAGCTCTCACCTTAATATGTCCAAAGCACATGAGACAACCCCTTGACATCTATACTTCTAATTAGAACATTCTAGCTGTCCTTTTCCCAAGACAGATTTGTTTATTCCTCTGGCAGTCCACAGCCTAGTCAATATTCTCCACCGGAACCATATGTCAAACGCATTGGCTTTTCTCTCTTCTACCCGATCCATTGCTCATCTTTCAGACGATTAGAGGGTGATTAAAATACAATGGCTTGTGTCAGTTACACCTTAGTCCTCAAAGAGACAGCTTTCCTTTTTAATATTTTAAACAGATCATTTGCAACTTGTTCGATGTCTTGATTGCTGCTATGCTTACTGATGGCAATCAAAGACTGCATGGACTCAGTATGGGTTTCAGCTCAATACATAGAAAACGCAACTGGACCAGTGAGCACTGTCGTGAAGGACAGGAGCAGGGTGGGCGTGGTCAAGAGTTCCATTCTGCCTGGATCCATAGGCAGCAAGTGAGGAAACAGAAATCAAGAAATCAAATCCCCTCGATGTGATTGAGCGACTGAGCTATTCGACTGTGCGATATGTGAATCATGTGTCAATAAAACTTGGGGGGAACAAACAAAAGAAATCAAATGACATGTTGCATTGGGAAAATATGCTGCAAACCATCTCTTTCACATGTTAAACGGCCAAGATGTCACGGAGAACTGGTGTCCACTTCACACAAGCCATCATATTTTCAATCACTCTCTATGCCTGTGGAAGCTGAAGCTTGAAAGAATACACAAGATCTGGAAAGGAGGAAGGCATCTGAGTTTTTAAGTGGACAAAGAGTTTAACTAGCAATGGACTACCAGAACCAACAGACCTATCTTGGAGGAAGTGCAGCCAAAATCTTCATTAGTGATAGGGATGGGGCAATTCTGTATACGCTGGTCAGAAGACTAGTCCCTGGAGAAGGAGATCGTGCTCAGTAAAGGAGAGGGTGACTAGAAAGGAAGATGACCTTCAATGACATGGACGATCATAGTGCTTGCCTCAGTGGGAGCAAGCACAGCCAAGACTGTGAGCGTCGCAGGACCAGGGACTCTCCGGCTGTTACGGAAAGCACCCTGACGGCTGCTTGTGGGTCTCCGTCAAAGGAAATCCTCCACAGCTTCACACGGTCCTCCACTTTTTAGAATGCTTTTTTACTGGTCCAGTGAGGAGAAATTTTGTTTTCTCTATATTGAGGAACATTCCAGACTGAACACTGTGGTCTTTGATCTTCAGCAGTATGCGCTTTGAGGCCTCTTCCCTTGCAGCAAACTTAGCATTTTATCTGCATATCAGTGATGAGTAACAATGCTTCCCCTAATCCAAATCGTGTTTCTCCAGGCATCCAATTTCTCAGCCTGATTACCCAGCGTCTGGCTGTTGCCACATGCCACGGAGTGGCTCACAATGACCCCTGTACCACAGACCCAAACTCTGCGTGGCCCTGGGCCGACCTCAGGATGGTTCCTGTGCCTGAGCCCCAGTGTCTTCATGCAGCAGGGCTGTGTTATCTTCACACCACAGGTTCTTAAAAACACCAGCAACTCCCCTCCAGCCCTGCTGCCACTCTTCCGCATATAGCAGTGCTTCTCTGACGATTTGCCCAACAGACAGTTTGATGAAGAGGGTGAGAGGGTGCAACCCCGATGCACGCTTTCCTGATTTTACAGCACAACATCTTCCCTTGTTCTGCTTCAAGGGTGCCTCCTGGCCCATGGAGAATTTCAAATGAGCACAATGAAGTGTTCTAGAATTCTCATCCTTCTCAATCCTATCCCTGTTTTCTTAGGATTGACACAGTCAGATGTCTTAGCATGATGAATAAAACACCAGGAAACATCTTTCCGGGATTCTCTGCTCTGAGCCCAAATCTAGTGACGTCAGCAGTGATGTCCCCCATTCTACCTCCTCTTCTGAGTCGAGCTTGGATTTGGGACAGTTCCCCATGGAAGTGTTGCTGCAAGCAGTGTTGATGAGCTTCAGCACAACTGTACTTGCGTGTGGTGTTAATGATACACTTTGGTAATTTCTCTGGACTTTGTCCCTCCTGGCATAGTAGATCCCATCATTTTCTGAGCCCAAATGCCCCAAGCTGCTCCATTTCGGTGTGCTAATGCTAGGATATCAATCTTTATGAATCCCATTTTGTTTTTGATGACTTACAACCTTCCTAGATTCATACTTTGTACATTCTACATTGCACTTCATGTAGAGTTTAGTTCTTTGAATAAGGAAGACTGAAGAAAAGTTCATGGAATCTTGGAGCTGGTGATCAATATTGAAAGTGCCACAAAATTCCATAAAAATGAACAACTCTGTCTTGGAAGAAGGATGGCCAGAGTCTCTTTAGAGACAGGAATGGTGAGACTTCATCTTACATACGTCGGGCAGGTTGTCAGGAGAGACTAGTCCTGGGAAAGGACATCATGCTTGGTGAAGGGGAGGGACAGTGGGGGAGAGTGAGGACCCTGGGGGGGGTGGGCAGACACAAGGGTTGCAGGAACAGTGTGAGGGTTGGGTAGCACCAGGTGGTGTTGCTTCCTGCTATGTTATCTATGGGTTCGAACCTTCTAGATGGCACCTAAGAACAGGTGTCTTCTCATCTTTTGAACAGTGTCCCTTCAGCAAAGGATGGTCCTGGGATCTTGATTCCATCCTCGTCATCACGGTCCACGCTCCTTTGAGATGGCAGCTCTTCCGTAGTCATGTTTTGACTGGTCATGTTCTGACCAAGGGGTTCATCTTCTGGCACTGGCCCTGACAGGCCTCTGCTGCTCTCCATGAGGTTGTCAGTGTCTGCCTCTGATCTGTTGTAGTGCACGAAGCTGTCAGCGGCTCTTCCTCGTGTGTGATCTGTTCCTAGTCTGCAAGCGCTGCTGAAACCTCTTCAGTCTGAGGTGATGCTGATGATGATCATTGAAATTCCAATGACGTAGCTTCCAGCAGCATCACAACCGCACACCCCCACGGCACAACAAAGAGAAAAGTGGCAGGCATGGCAGAGGAGAAGGGATTGGGATTTCCAACAGGTGGCCTCGTGGTGCATGAGTGACCGGTTAGGCTGCTAACAAGGTCAGTGATTAGAATTCACAAGTCATTCTGAAGGGAAAAGGAGAAGCTGTCTGCACTGTGAAAATCTACAGCCCCAGAGACCCCCAGGAACAGCGCCACTGGGCCCTGTGGGGTCTCTGTGAGTCAGAATCGGCTCAGTGGTGGATGTGCATTTGGACAAGGACCTCCTGAGCTGCAATCTTCATAGAAGCGCCACATTGTTCTCCGTTGGAGCAGCGGGAGGGTCTGGACACTCATCTTTCCGTTAGCAACCATATCCTTCACCACTTCTCCTCTGGAGCTCCTTTTCTGTGTCTGCCCGCCCATCACTCAGAGCACGTGGACAGAGTGGGGCCCTACATTGCTGTGCTGCTGGAAGCTGTGTGGCTGGTACCTCACATTCCAGTAGGTCACCCTTGGGGGAAAGGTTCCAGCTGAGCATGCAGTCTAAGACAAGCAAGGAAGAAGGAAGAGACAGTCCACTTCTGAGACACCAGCCACTGTAGACCTGATGAAGGTCAAGGTAACGGCGTCTGAGAGAGTGGTGGAAGATGAGCCCCTCAGGCTGGATGGCACCCAAAGTACAACCCGGGAGGAGCTTCCTCCTCACGGTAGATGTGGGTGCAGCGAATGTGGGTGAACTTCACTGGCTGGTGAGGTGCAAGTCAAACTGCCATCATGGAAGAAAGGGCCCCAGGGGGAGGTGAGTTGATGACAGGGGCCCACAGGGGAAGGTGAGTTGAGGAACTGAAGAGCAGGAAGCTTGGCGGGCTGATTGTGAGGGTCTGTCCAGGGACTCTCTGTCAGCTCTGGGGAGAGTGAAGAAGAAAACAGGGCTGACTGGGCCTCTAGTGCACAAAGGGGACCTGCCTATGCTCCAGCATGCTCACAGCACTTGGATACCCTGAAGCCAGTGTGCCCAGGAACCCTGTGCAAGACTGCAAGACCATCGTGAGGAGAGTCCAGTGGGACCCAAACCAGTATCCAGGGCACTCGATGTCCCAGTGAACCCATCCAGGTCCCATCCCTGATCCTAATCCATCATGGTTGCCCTCCTGTGAGGTCATTCACGGGGCTCTGTCCTGTAAGCAACTCAAATGAGAAGGACACCCCTGGCAGTGTGGGTCCTGGGATGGACGTGTAGCCCAACCTAACTGTCCCCCTACCGAGATGAGCATGGAGAGTCCTGTCCCAAGAAGAGGTGGGACCAGGTGCCCTGGGAGTGCTCCACATGGTGTGACTGGTGGGGGAACAACCAGAGATCTAAGACAAGAAGGGGGCCCTTCCCTGATAAGACCCTCAATCTGGCAGCACAGCAGGAGTGGACTCTCGAAGAATGCCAGGCGAGTGCTCAAGAAGGTGGTGAGGCTGCAACTGGACCAGGTACCAGGTTGGAGGCCTCATGTGGGCATGAAGAAGGACCCATGAGACTGTTCAGGAGTGTGTAATAGCCAGGTTTATTGTGCTGACCTGGCCAATAGGAGCATGTGGGATTAATCAGGTCACAGTCTGATTGGAGGGCAAAGAGATAAATGGCTCTGCAAGGCCCACCCCATCTCTCTTGCCCAGTGTGCTACTGCTTTAGCTAGTCTTTGTCTCAACCTGTGAGCTACCCTAGCTTGGGCCAAGCCAGCCCATGGATCATGTCACTGGAGCTTGAGGCTCCTTTGAGACCTGCTTCGCCAGACTCCTGGTGTGTACTGTGCTGGAACTGGAGGCTGGTGGAGCCCGTCACCTTGCATTGCTGGAGTTCAATATCCCTTCCAGGCCTGCTTTGCTAAACTGCAGAGCCACTGACTATTGCTGACTCATCCTGCTGCTTGCTGCCTGCAGGCAGACTGCCTGCCTTGCCCGGGGTAGGACTCTGCAGTCTGCGTCCTTGATCTTGGACCCAGCAGCCCACATGACTTGAAGGACTTCCAGTGTATTAACTGTTCCACAAAAGTGCGTTGAACTGAGCCTTCTGACTAATTGGCTGTTCCACTCCCTCTCTCTGTATAAATCATGAGTGCCCTGGTTTTGTTTCTCTAGAGAACCCTGCCTTACATAGAGGGCTTTCTGTACGAGCGTCTTGACTGTGTGGCAAGCAACCCTCTGAGGCTCCCAGGCACACAGGGAGGCTTTGCCAACCTCTCTCCAGACCTGCTCGGTCAGCAGGTACCTCCTAGCACAGACCCAGGGTAACTCACTTGCTGGGGAGCGGCTTCCTTTTCTAGATTAACTCTGCTCTCTGTGCATCAACCGCAATACAGGATTAAATCTGTTTTGACCTCTCTCCTGCTGGAGACTTATCCAGTTTCCATGACTACTCCTTCCACAAAGGTGGTGTCAGACCTCTGATGACAATTGGAGAGAGCAAAGGAGGCAGTAGCAGACCGCCATGGCCGCCTGGCATGCAGTCCAGTCTTGGGGGTACAGCCGGGCAGAGGCGACCCCTGAACAGCCGCTGAAGGGGCAGGAACCCAGTGGCCCACAAACCATCGAGGAGACGCATGTTCAAGAGGTCCGGATCATTTGACTGTCAACTTATTGCTGGGAAAGCAAAACAAAACAGATGGCGTCAATTGTCCCGGTCAAGTGTCCCCGGCCACTCCCATCCCGATGGCCTGGTGTTTGGAGAGGGAGAGGCCACGGCACATGGCTCCATGAGCCGGCGTGTGCTTGCTATGCAAATGGACAAGGTGATCCCACACCCACCTCCTCCGGGGTCCTGGAGGCTCCTCAGCTCCTGCCGCCCCTGCTCGTGGCCCCGTGTCTGCTCCATGCTTTTCAAAACTCAGCAGTGACTGCACATCTTTCTGCAAGCAGGAGGTTTCTCTTACACAGAGCTTTTCGGACTCTAGAGCTTGACCTGCAGTCTGCTCTGTGACCGGTGCCCTTTACTCCCCTTGCTGTGATCTGTGTAAAAGCAGCCAGCAGGATTGAGCCACTGGGGGCCCCCTGCAGGGCCACGACTGGAATGGACAACGTGCCCATGTAAGCAGTCACACAGAGGTGCGTGCAGGGCAGCATGGCGAGGAGAGCAGGCCTCAAGGGGCTGAGTGTGAGCCAAAGACTGTGACCCAGAAGATGGCACAGAATTCAGACAGGCTCCGCCGTAGCAGAGTCCGTTTGGGGTCTGGTGACAGAGTGGGCGGTGGTGGCAGCTAACAGTCACTGGGAAGCAGCTGAGGGCACTGAGCTGGGCTCCCTGGCCGGCAAAGCAGAGAGCTGCTCTGGAGGGAAGTGGGCCTGCACTGACACAGGAGTTCCCCAATCCCCAGCCAGGGTCTTTCTCAGGAGTCCTAGGTCACTCCTGCTCCTGTTCCTAGGTAGCCTGCTTCTTCCCAGCAAACCCCCCAGCTCCCCCGACCAGCCCAGGGCCATGCAGATGGTGTGAGGCTTGTGTGTTTGCTGCCCTACATTAGAGAAGGCAGCCCAGGAGTAAAGGGTGCCATGGGGAGGGAGGGGGGGTGGTGTCAGGACTGGTGAAGACGCATGTGGGAGAGGAGAGAGCTGTGGGCCTGACAATCGACTCACAGGAACTAGCTTCAGGCCGACCCTGATTCTCAGAGTTCATGAATGGAGAGGACCCGGTCTCCCACACACAAGCTTGATAGCCACTCTTCTGTGCAATCACATTGTAGATGCGATACATCGTGGGGAGGGAGGGCATCGTCTGAACCCTAGGGGCCCTTCACCACCACTTCCTCACAGGCAGGGCTCTCACAGCAGCTGCCTCTTGCTGGCCTCTCTCTGAAAAGGCATTGCGTGGGGCAGCAGTTTGCTTGTAACTGTGAGTGTGTATGTGAGTGTGCGCACGTGTGTGCTCATGTGTGTCTGTGCATGTGCGTGTGTCTGTGTGTGTCAGTGTGTATATGTGTGTGTGTTTCTGCATGTCAGTGCGTGTGTGTGCACATGTCTCTCTGTGTGTGTACATGTATCTGTCTGTGTGCATGCACACACACACACACACACACACACACACACGCACACACGTGCTCGTGCCCCAGTGGATTCTAAAGTCCCAAGGACTAGAATCGCATTCGCTTTCCATTCATCCTGTCTGCGAACTGGTGACGCCCAGTGCCTGGGGAGGTGAGATCACCCTTTCTTTGGAGTGGCACCTTGCCACTCATTCTACCCCCATCACAGCCCCTCATGGTGGGAGTCCATTGGCCTCCAGGACCCGGCAGCTTCCATGTCCATCTCCGTCCCCACCGCTTTGGGGGTCAAACAACCCTTTCACAGGGATAGTCCAGTTCATCGCAGTCGCAAAATGACAGTGATGAAGTGGCAATGAAAATAGCTTTATGGTTGGGGGCTCCCACCCATGGGAACTGAATGACAGCGCTGTGGTGTGGGGAAGGTGGAGAAGCCCTGTTCTCAACCCAGTGGGCGTCTCACGGCTGAGGTGTCCTAACCTTTCCCGCCACCTTCCCTGCATCACACCACACACCACAGTCTCAGATCCACCCGCGGGGGGCGTCTCTGATGAGGTGGTCTCTCACTCACTGCCAGCAAGGATATCTGACCCGGCCCCCTGTAAGGTGGAGAGCGGTTTGGAAAGACGCACCAGGCCAGGCTTCCAAGCACGCGTGCCCTTGGGCCTAATGCTTCCAGAGCTAAGGCCGTGTGGCCCTCAGCAAGTGCACATCACATGACTTGAGTGGAGTTTCTCACGAGAGCACTGCTTAAAAATGAAATGTCCGGGTGGCTTGAGCTGAAACGGTTGAAAAGCACCAGCTGAACCCTTGAAGCCACGGTCTCGGGCATCCCGCAAGATGACAGCCTGGGAGACTCTGGGGCGTTGCTCTGCTCCAACCTGCAGGGTCCGCGAGTCAGAACCACCTTAATGTCCACCCACGACCTTTGGCTGGGGCTGTCGCTTCTTAGAGCTGCTGCCACAGTGTGCCTCCGGTGGGAGACTTCAAACACAGAAACCCAACCTTGGCTGTTCCTGAGGCGGAGACCAGGGTGCCGGAACCCTCTGGGCCTCTGAGAGAGCGCTGCTCCTGAACTGTCTCCGATGTGCTCTGAGCTGAGCATGCGCAGCCACACACCACCGGAGCCTTCCTTTGTCTCCCATCTCAGGACCCCAGGCCCCCCCCCTCCCCCCCCCCCCCCCCCCCCCCCCCCCCCCCCGCCCCGGGTAAGAACCCAGAAAGTCCCCAGAGACTCTCTTTCCAAGCAGATGTCTGGACTGGATCTGAGGCACATCTTCCTGAGGACAGAAACACAGCTCGGCCCATGATCTTCACACGCGCTGCCCCCACCGGATTATCTTTACTGCGCACTCATTTAAGGTACCTGCGCGCTGAGTCCCAGCAAGCCTGCACTACGGGCATCTGAACTGTGACCTTTCCCGTGGACAGACTCAGGCCACGGCGCACTCTTCAGCCACTGACGTTCTGTGAACCCTACATGGTACTGTTTGTCACACAGAGGAAGCGGCGAGCCCAGTCCCTTTGGACAACAGGAGAGGAATATCCAGCTATGTCACAGCACGTTCATGTCGTCTTATTTTAGCATACAAATGTCCCTTCGATATTGTATGAGATAGAATGTAAAATTATTTGTAAACATTATCTACCTTGGGACTCCTTAGACCGCGGGTGACAAATACAAGAAGACTCATCCATTCGGCACCCGTCTTCCTTGAGCGTTTCTCCGGCAGTGCTAGAACCCGAGAAACAGGGCAGCGGAAGGACCTCAGTGCATGAATCATGCACAGGAGTCCTGGTCTGTGTCCATCACTGTGTCAACCCCTCCTTCCCAAAGGCCCCTGCTTCACGGAGCAGGCCCTTCTCTGGGGACTGGCCCTCCTGATCACATGCCGGAAGAGACAGAAGTCCCATCATCCTCTCTGCTGAAAAGCATTCAAAACAGATTTCTTTCAAGGTAGACTTGCTCATTCTTTTCTTTTTTCAATTACCCATTTTATTGGAGGGCTCTTACAGATCTTGTAGCAATAAGCACACTTGTACACATGCTACCATCAACTTTAGCAAAACAATTTCTTCCTACTTGAACCCTTGGTTTCAGCTCCTTTTTTTTTCTCAGCTCCCTCCCCCACCATCCTGCCTACCTGGCTATATAGTGTTATTGTTTTTTCATGCCTTACACTATCTGATGTCTCCTTTCACCCACTTTTCTGTTATTCTTTCCCATCCAGTGGGGGGGTGGGGGAGGCAGGGGCTATATATCCAACCTAGTTTTGTTCGTTCTTCTAGCTGTTCATGGTACGAACCCAAACCCACTCATTGCCATTGAGTCCGCCCTAACTTATAGCAACCCCATTGGACAAGATAGAAGTGCGCCAGTGAGTTTCTGAACTTGTAACTGAGGCGTGGCAGGTGGTTTTGAACTGCTGATCTTGGGGATTGCAGCCCAACACATAATCATGATTCCACCAGGGCTCCCTCTATTCAGTATAGGAATGTACTGATTGCATTCCCCCAGCCACTCCTGGTGGTGCAGACTGTCCCTTTGCTTGGCTGCTAACATTAAGACTGGAAGTTTGAATCCACACAGAGGTAACTTGGGAGAACCCCAGGTGATCTGCTTCCCCAAACCAGCTTTCCAGCGCCCCATGGAGCACAGCTGTAGAGAATTCTACCCAGTCTGTAGAGAATGCCAATTGTATCGCACTCCACATAAAACAAGAAACTGTCCTAGTTTTCATCCCTTCCCCAGAACTTGTGCTACAGTTGACATGTGTGTTATGTATGCTCCAGACACAATGTCATGTATAATCCAACATGGGCAGTGCGGCCGTGAGCCTGAACCAAGTTGCTGAGAATTAGTTTGGTTTGTATGGTGCAACCATGAACTGATGGTGTTTCGTTCTGCTGGACTATGAAGTGGAACCAACTGGACAGGACCCAACAACAAGAAGCAACAGTGAACCAGTATATGGCATGACAATGATGCCAGCATGAGCCACACCACACACACACACGGTATCTCCAACTGCCTCCTGCGCATGGAAAAATGAACAATGAGTAAAGAAGACTGCAGGGTTAGCGCTAGGGCTAGGGTTACGGTTGGGCTTGGGGTTGGGTGGGTTAGGGTTAGGGTTAGATGGACAAATTTGAACTATGGGATTGGTGAGGAACACTGCATAAAGCAAGGACTTAAATTTGTCTTGGAAGAAATCCAGCCAAAATGCTTCCCGGAAGCGAGGATGGTAAGACTTTGTCTCACGTCCTTTGAGCATGATATTGAGAAGGACTAGTCCCTGGGGAAGGACACCACGTTGTGTGAAGCTGAAGGTCAGTGGAAAGGTGGAAGAGCCGCAACAAGATAGACTGACATTGTGGCTGCAACAGCGGGATCAAGAATCAAAATTATTTTGAGTGTGGCACAGTCTGGGCAGTGTTTTCTTGTTGTTGAAAAAATAACTCACTGTCATCAAGACAATGCCAACTTGTGGAGACCCTGTGCATAGAAAGCATTTCTCTAAGTCAAACCAACTTGATGGCTTCGACTATACCACCACCAACAATGGTAAAGTTGCTGAGAAAGGTTTATTAATCATATGCACATCTGTTTTCTTTTTGAGATTCCTTTTTGTGTGTTGGGTACTTGGTCTGCAATTTGGGAGTGACTCCCATGATCCAGTTATCAATCCATTATCAGATGTGTGCTTTGAAAATATCATCATCTTTTCTCTGATCACTCTTGTACTTCATTTTCATAATAGTCTCTTTCAAAGACCACACACTATCTGAGACTATGCTATGGTCCATCTATCCAAGATACACTTTTCTAAGTTAAAGTCACCGTGATTTCATTCAATCCTTCATTTCAGATTTCACATTTGGGTCTATCTTCCATTCTGCGTAGTTTTTGTTTGTGACCTTGCTGCTGTAGTTAGGTGCCATGGAGTGAGCCCGGATAAAACTACTGGGGGCCATATTTCCTTTTGTTACATTGTACAGTGAATTTTCTCGAGAGTGCAGCTAATGTGGTAGATTCTGTGCAGTCTGTAGAGAATGCCAATTGTACCGCACTCCACACAAAACAAGAGACTGTCCAGTTTTCATCCCTTCCCCAGAACTTGTGCTACAGTTGACATGCGTGTTATGCATGCTCCAGACACAATGTCATATACACACTTTGCTTTTAAAGTCACACATTCTAAAGAAGTAAATGGAAACAATAGATAATTTTCAGATCTGCCACATTTTGCCATTACCAATGTTATTCATTCTTTCCTAAATATTCAGGTTTTCACCCGATTTATTTTCTTGATGAATTCTCTTTATCATGTGTTGGAATGCAGTACTTCTGTTGACAAATTATTCATTGTTTTGAGTGAGATGTCAGCGTTTCTCTTGTCTTTATTCCTCTGTTGGTTATGTGTCATTCTTCTCTGCATACTTCTTAGAATTTATCTTTATCTTTGATGTTCATCAATTTCACTATTTTGTGCCAGGGGAGGTTGATTTATTTTTGTTTATCCTACTTAAGGATTGCTGAATGTCTTGAATGTGAAAATCATATATTTTATCCAAATCTCTTATTTCTTTGGTTTCATTGTCTGCCCCAGTCATTCCTCTCCTAAAGGAACTGCAGTTTCACACGTCCGAATGGCTGACATTTTCCCACATATCTCTGAAGATCTCCCCATTTCTTTTCAGCTTTCACCTCTCTTTCCGTTTCATAGACATGGCCATTTCTAAGTCTATTATCAGGACGCCTCTTGCTCAGATCCACAATCGATGCTCACGGAGCCAGCAGCCAGGGATCAGAGAAAACATCGTGTTGGGGGAATTCTGCTCCAGAAACTTCTTTCAGATGTTGAAGAGCAAGGAGATTCCTTCGGAGGCCAAGCTGAGCCTTACTGAGCCATGGTCTGTTCAGCTGCCTCGTATGCATGTGGAGGTTGGACATTAATGAGGAAAACCGAAGAAGAACCCATATGTGGCGGTCATGTGCTTATGCTAATTTCATGATTGAGATGCAGGGGTGGAGTCTAGCCTGTTCATCTGGAGCTAGCCATTGAGTAGTCAATGAGGCCTCTGTGTGGGCATGGCTTTCTCCTGAGACTTCTGGGAAATCTCACAATATTTCCCTCATGGAGATGAGAAGCTATCTCCCCAGTTGTTGGGCATTAGTCTTGGAGACCATGAATTACGGACAAGATAAGATGGCAGTGTCCGAGCTGCTGCAGGCGCTGGAGGAGAAACCACACAGCCTTACCCTGATGGAAGCAGATCTCTGAAGCTGGCGAACCCACGTGGAGACCTCTGCCAGCACTGAGTTGCTTCTACCACCACTGGATGCTGTTGATGGACCTTGAGCCCTGGAAATGAGGAACCATAAGGGGAGCCTTCCAGCGCTGGGACTGCACTCACTGGCCTGTGACTTCATGAGTCAGAAGGAGACATTATAGACTGGTATTGGACATATGGGCTAATATCAGACTTATGACTTTGAACTGGACTGGGTTGGGATGCTTCCTCAATGTTCTATTCCTCTTATATATAAACCATTTCCTTATCCCCATATGCGTGTCTGTGAGTTTGTTTCTCTAGTCTACTGGGACTGACACACAGTGCATTTGAAGTATGGTGCTAGGTGAGAGTAATGACAGTACCAGGGTCCTCCAAAAGAGCAAACGACTCTGTCTTGGAAGCAGTACAGCCAGATGATCCTCAGAGGAAGAACGCTGAGACTTTGTCTCAGGTGCTTTGGGCATATTGCCAGGAGAGACCCTTCCCTGGAGAAGGACATGCCTGGAAAAGAGGAGGGGCAGCAAAAGCCAGGAGGAGCCTTGAAAAGATGGACAGACACTGTGGCTGCAGCCTGGGCTCGAATGTCAGAGCCATTGGGAGGACGGCGCAGGGCCACGAGGCCGTGATTGGCTCTGTTGCGCCTGGGCTCACTAGGAGCCTGTCAGAATGGACATGAGAGGCCCTGACAACAAGAGCAACTCTGTCAAGTTTGAAAGGCTGTTTTATTTGAAAATTCCTTCTTCAATCTAGTGTTAAGACCATCTGATGAGTTTATTAGAATTATGGCATTATTAACTTCTCAAATATTAGTCTCAATGAAACTTTATTTTATTCTCCTGAAATTTCCCAAACTCACTGGGATAATATCGAATTCTTTTCATAAATTCTTGAGTTCTTCATAAAAGCCTACCCAAGCCCATTGCCATCAGGTTAGTTCTGACCTGGAAAGACCCTGGGTAGGATTTCTGGAGCTCTTGATCTTCACAGAAACAGACAGCCTCACCATTCCTCTGAGGAGGGACTGGTGGATTTGAACCAGGTTGAAGGCCAACATGTAATCCAAGACTCCACAAGAGCACCTGAAACCAATCGCCCTGCCTTGACTGTCACTCACACTGACTTATACAGGTGTCCGAAGCGGTAACTCTTTGCAGGAGAAGAGAGATTCCTTTTCCTCCCACTGAGTGGGTTTGAAGCATTGTTCTTGAGGTTACTAGTCCAATGCTTACCTGGCAGAGCCCCCACGGGGTTCATTGACTTGATTTCTTAATTTCCTTGAAGATATTTCAAACAGCTCTCCCAGATCGTCTCTGGGCTCGTCCATCTCAAGCACATTCTGCGGGCGTGTTTGAATATGGTTAGGAGGGATGTTCATGATCTTCCTCATTATTTTCGCACTGTGGGGCACCTCGCGATCATGTTCCATAGACCATTCTCCTCCTTCCTTTGATCACATTTCCCACTTTGTCTTGGATTTTATTGGTTACTTTTAATGGGGAGATTATGGAAACTAGGTTTTGTTATCTTCTTCTGAATCCTTGACCTTAGGTTAGGGTTATGGAAGAAAAAAAAATTTTTTTAAGGAAAACCTTGACCTAGGCTGAACTCACACTCCACTCCTGCCTTGCCTAACATTTCCTGAGGCAGAAATGTCATTCTATCAGGGGGATCTGGGCTCCTTGTGCAGAGCTCGATGGACAACTAAGCTTTGGGTGGGGATCAGAGAAGAAGTGCTGCTCCCTTTGCCTTGCTCTCATCTGTGTAGAATTCTCTCCTGGACACTCCAGCTGCTGTCGCCTCTCGGAACGCTGGCCTACGGGACTCCCCACGTGGCAGTCCAGGGGTCCTAGAACTTTAGGCCCCCGTGAGGGCATCCCCAGCTCGGCAGCTCACCAGATCATTGCCTCCTGCCCGCCGTCGCTCTTCTCCTGCCTGCTCTGAGTTCTCCTCATTTCCTTTGGATTCTTTTCTTCCTCCTTCTTCTACCTCAGGCCTTACCATGACTATCTGAGGCTTCGTTCAGTAGAAACTACTTCATTAGTACCTGAATCAGGAATCCCAGTGGTCGTTCATTTTGTGGAACTAAAATTCTACTGGTGTGTGTGTGTGTGTGTGTGTGTGTGTGTGTGTGTTTAAACAGTTTGTTCTGGAAAGATAAAAAGATCAGAACAAATGGGTGACTGTGGTTAGCCATGAGTTAATTCTGAGTCATAGCAGCCCTACATGACAGTGGAGAACTGCCTCATAGCAATTCCTAGACAACAATTTTTTTAATCAAATAATATTGTGAGCAGAATGCAATGATAGCTCAGTAGCCAGTATTAATGGTTTGCTTACCTAGACCTACTAAGGCACAACATAACTAATGAGCACTTCAAATGTGACGAGAAAATGTGACTAGAAAATGAGTCTGTATTCCTTAAAAGTGTAGAGCACGATAAGCCACTTCTGGGGAAGGTGAGGAAATTGGAATATCAGTGAAGGGAAGAATAAATTGAAGAAAGGGAGGTTAAAGAAAACAATTTTACTTATTTCAGTTCTCTACTGAATTTCTCATTTTGTGTAAGCAGTCACACAGAAAATTAATTTAATACATGATTAAAAGTTTGAAATGTTCATAATTGTTTTGTTCTTCACTGATTCCTAAAGTACCTTAAGATAATACAATCCATGGTTATAGCTATTATTACTATGCATACGATGAAGAGCGATGTCGTTTGCTTTGCCCTATCCAGAAATGATGGGCACTCTTCCTAATCCTCCTGAGGCAGTTATTAGAAATATGTCCATAGATTGTCAGAGTGGTTCTGCCTTGATAGAATAATAATTATTCTTCTCTCTTGTGACATAAGATTTAAATTTGTTCAAATGGAGCCTATGAACATGTCTAGATTTTCTCACTCACTCCCCTAATACTTCAAGGTATCTTAGTTTTATAGCACAGAAAGATCACCATTGTTCAGAGGGGATGATCAGTTCTTTTGACTTCCCCAAATACTACAACTTAATTACCCCATGCCCTTGTCCCAGGGGAACAGTAATAGATGACACAATGCAGTATTTTTATTCATATAGAACACACTTGTCTGGAAAGAGAGGGAGGGCTGCCTCCTGTCATTTCATGTTGACAGTGATGTTCCTGAGGCCCCTGCAAAACCTGACTCCTGAGCTGGATCGATGCTTCCCAGCCTGCCTGTCCCCCCAGAGTCCCAATTAAGCCAGACTTTCTAAAGATGAGCCACAATTATCAACCTTTCAGAATTTCTTCTTGGTGATAATGTGCAGGCAAGGGTGATGGTTCCTAACAACAGTGTTCACTTTATCTGTCTTTTTATGATTATATGTATAAGTGTGTGACTATGTGTATGTGTGTATATAGAGACATATATACATATGTATGCAGTGAAACAGAGGAAGACTTTCCACAAGATGACAGACACCGTGGCTGCATCGATAAACTCAAGCATCAGAGCAACTGGGAGGCTGGCTCAGGAAAGGCCAGTGTTTCTCACTCTTGTGCATGGGGTCTCTATGAGGCAGAGTTGGCCCAACAGCCCCTAACAGCACACGTGTGTAAACACACACACACACACACACACACACACACACACTGAACAGCTAGCCTAACGACCTGGAGGCGCCTGAGAGCAGCTCACACAGTCGACTCCAGAGCCCGCTCCGGGGCGCTCCACTCCCTGCTGAGAGTGGCTGTTCCAGGAAATCTCATCTCTCCGACATGAACGCCCCAGGAGTTATTTTCTACTATTATCTCTCCAGGTAGGGTAGAGGGATTTTTTTCCTCCTAAGAACTCCTTGTCTCTCTTTGGTACCCACTGCCCTTTTCCTTCCTATCCTGTGCACACAGCTTACCACAAAGTCCATGAAACACATCTGAGTGCTCACTATGGCCTCGACGATGCTTCCGCTTGGCCCAGGCTTCCTTCACCCATCTGGAGCTCACCTGCAGACTTTGTGGAGAGGCTCAAGCACACCAAAGGGCCTTTCCTCCCCACTCGTGCCCTCAGCCTGGGGGCTGCTCCTGGAGGCACGGAGCCTGGCTGGGTGCTGTCACCAGGCAGTATGTAAAAGTGAATTGCTATTCCTCAAATCAATCCTCAGCCAAGGGGGGAGGTGGGGAGGAGAGGAGAAAGAGGAGTGGGAGGGGAAGGGGAAGGAGAAGGAGATGAGCATGAAGCCCTGCTTTCTTGAGCCTGAGAGAAAGAGTCCTGGGCTGTCTCAGAAGTCTCCCTGACATTCCCTCCCCTACTTGGTCACCAGCAGGGGCTGCCATGCTTCCTGTATCTCTTATCTTCTTCTCTCCCCGTCTGTGTTAGTCCAGGTAGACTAGAGAAACAAATTCATAGACACGCATATGGATATAACGAAAAGGTTTATATATAAGGGGAGTGGAACATTGAGAAAACATCCCAAATCAGTCCAATCCAAGCTCATAAGTCCGATATTAGCTCATATGCCCGATATCAGTCTATAAAGTCTCCTTCCAACTTATGAAGCACATGCAATGACACCAGGACAATCATAGGCCAGTGGGTGCAGAGTCTTGTGTGTCCTGCTGGGGTAGAAGCATCCTGGCACTGGGAGAGATCTCCCCATGGCTCCTTATTTCCAGGGATCAAGGTCTATCAGCAGTATCCATTGGTGATAGAAGCATCTCAGCACTGACTTTTCTGACCCCAGAGGTCTGGTTCCATCAGAGCAAGCCCATGTGACTTCTCCTCTGGCTCCTCCAGTTTCCAGGAATCAGAATCAATCAGCATGTTGCCATCACATCTTGTCTGTAGAGACTCAGTCAAGCCTCTCTTCCCCAATTGGGAAATACCATGAGACTTCCCAGAATTCTCAGGAGAAAGCCATGCTCACACAGAGGCCTATTGGCTATCTCCAGAGTAACAGGCTAGACTCACCCTACACTCCCAATCATGAAATTGACATCAAGTACATGACCACCACACTATCTCCCTAGTGATGTTTTCTGGAGTCCCCTTCCCATGAAGCACCTCCTTGACTTTGAGTAATCTTTGGGGGACCCAAACCAGGGCGATGACAACAGATGACACTCTGCTGGTCCCTCTCTTGAGCGCCTTCTCTTTTCCCTGTGGAAGGCCTGCTTTCTACAGCCCTTACTTAACCATGCTGTCGCTGGCTCTTCATGGACCTGAGCCACTCGGCACATCCAGAGAGAGGACAGGCATGTTAGATCCGACGTTGCCATCAACATCATTCTAAGCTTGTGAGTGGCAGTGCATGTGCATTGTCCTTCCTGCGTTCCACAGTTGGCCATGTGTCTACCTATCTCTGGTCAGCAGTGCTGAGGCTGAGGCAGAACCTGAGCAAGCAGAGCCACACCTCCCGGTTAGCAGACACAGACACGGCAGACAAGTCCTTGGTGTCGCTGGCTGGATTGACCATGGTGGGATGAGAATCAGTAAGAACCTAGGCTATGGACTCATGGGGTGAAGCTAAGGATGGAGGGAAGTGGCCTGGGGAAGCCACTCTGAAAGTGCATGTGCTAGTCTGGGTCGATTAGAGAAATAACTCCAGAGAGCTACTCATGTGTGTACCAGAAAGAGCTTTAATAAAGAGTAAGTATACAGTGAGAAAGCCTCCCAGCCCAGCCCAGATCAAGTTCATAAGTCCGGTATTAGCCCATATGTCAGATAGCGATCTATAAAGTCCTCCTCAGACTCACGAAACACATGTAATAACACAAAATGCAGAAAGATCGCAGGTCAGTGGGTGGGAAGTCTTGTGGATTCAGTGATTGTGGAAGTATCTCAGAGCTAGCAGGGGTCTCCACGTGGCTTCTCCAGCAGTGAGGCTGTGGCCGCCATCAGTCCGTCTCCCAGTGTCTTGTCAACAAGAATGTCTCCCAGGGAGTGAGTGCGCATCCAGCTTCCAGTGAGCTATTCATCTCGTTAGCACCTCCAAATGAGATCAGCAAGCTTCAACCTGCTTGACAAGTAAACGCCACCCCTTCACTCTTAATCCTCCCAAATTGACAACAGATTATGTAACTACCACAGTTTATATTCAAGATAAGAGCTAATTTTGCACCTCTCTGTTGAGACTCCCTATCATGAGTTGAATTGTCTTCCACAGAGCTCCACTTAGATGCCAAAGTACTGAAAATGAATGGCATCCAATACAAGATGCTGTTTGCTACACTACTCACTTCTCTGACCATGCAACCGAAGGTCCAGTCTATAATTCCAGTTTCTTTGGGGACCCTAGACTTTGGAGGGATCCCACACAAATCTCTTTTTCTTACCACCTGTGATGATAGTTCATTTTATGGATCGGTTTGACGAGGGCATGGTTCCCACTTGTGTGGCCAAACACTAGTCAGGTTGCTGCTCACAGGTTAAAGCAATCTTAAGTTAATGGAATCAGTGGACCAAGGTGGATGCTTTCTCCAGAATGTAAGTGGTTGGCACTCTTACCGTGGCTTCATCTATGGATCTTGAGGTGCAAGCCCACCAGGGTCTCCTGTGTTCACCTGACCTGTACAGGTAGGGGTTTCCAGCCCCAACCATCCCAGGAGTCAGTTTCTTAAAGTAAACCAGTTCCTTCCCACTCAAGTATTTAGACATAAAATAAGTGGTTGTGGGACTCCTGTAGATCTGGGGCATTCTCAGTGGAAATCAAGTGGAAAGGGGTCGGACTGAACAGAGGACTCCTTATGTGGAGCGGTCATCAAAGGGTGCGTGGGGAGAGTGATCACTTGAAATTCACAAGGCTGAAGAAGCCTAACACCAGTGCCTAATGGGAACAAATTCAATCTTGACTGTTGAGTCCACCATGCTGACCAAAGGAGAAGGGCATGGTCGGCATGTCAATATGAAATCATCATTCCATGTGTGCTGGGTTTTGGTAGATAGATGCCAAATTATGGAAATACAAATTGACAAACATATAAGAAACAACTAGAATATTCACGGACATCAAGATGATACTGTCTCACAGCAGTTTGTTCCCTTGTGGGACAGAGCAGACTGCCCTGTGTGTTTCTGAGACGTCCCTCTCTGCGGGAGTAGAAAGTCTCATCTCTCTCCCGAGGAAGGGCTGGAGGTTTCAAACTGCTGACCTTGAGCCCCTCAGCCAGACTCATTACCACCTTGCCATCAAGGATCCTGGCAACTAGAATGTTAGAGCACTGGAATTTGCCAGGGTTTTTTTTTTATCTCAGATAATTTTCAACATTTGGTTACCGTTTTATTTTTAAGCTATATAAAACCTCACTAGCAATATCACTTACAGAGAAGCCTACCATAAAATAGCAATTGTTAGAATAAAAGCACGTCCTTGTGAAGAAAGGGTTTGGTAGAAAATCCGATATGATTACAGCAAAGCTTTTCTGCAGGTTCGTGAGGTGGGACATCTTTATGCTCTATCCTTTGAAGCAAGGGAACAAATACAGAGAATTCTCCCGACGTGACATGCCACCCTCATTCCAAGTGATTCAATACAGAGCTGAATGCTGATGCAATCAAAATAGATTCAACTTCTCTGCTGCTCCTCTCGGGTTGCATTTGTTATCTGCCCTCCAGTTGGCACTCGTGCATGACAGCCTTCTTCCATGTGAGCGGATGAAATGTTGTCTGGGTCCACGCCATCTTCGCCATAGTTGGTGCCTGTGAGTCATGATGGTGACTGCGGGGTCAGTCCGTCTTCCTGATGGCCACCCTCGGTTTTGCTGAGAGAAGCCGGTGCTGAAAACGCTTATAACGCCAGTGGATCTAAAGCGCCTTTTGCCCGCTGGCCTGTGCTCACCCTGCATGCAGCATCACTGCTTGTGTTGCATGAGTCTGAAGAGGACTTTATGGATCGGCGTCAGACATGGGGCCTAATATCACACTTTTGGAGTTGAACTGAACTGAATGGGGAGGCTTTCTTAATGTGCAATTACTCTTTATGTGAAACTCTATCTTATACAGCTATGAGTTTCTATGTATTCATGTTTCTAGTCTGCTCAGACTAGCACAGCTCTGTTTGGAGAATTTCTGTTTTCTTTGTGGTAAGGTATAATCCCTACTAAAGCTATAGTTGTTGATTCTCAGCAGTAAGTGTGTTAAGTCTTCTTTACTTCCAGCAAGAAAGGTTGTGTTGTCTGTAGACCATGTGCTGCTAATGAGTCTCCCTGAGGCGTGTTCCTCATGTAGTCCAGCTTCTCAGATGATTCACTCTGCACAGGGAAGGGGAAGGCTGCGACCTTCCTGCTTCTGCACATCGTTTCTAATGGGGAGCCACACAATATGCCTTGTTATTATGTTTTTCATTGAACAGCTTCCTGGTGATCAATGTACAAGCTTCAAATAACACTGTGAAATCTTCTAGTATTGGCCATTTGGAATTGAATAGTCATATGGTCGACTCTGCAAAAAATGAAAAATTGAAGAGGAATAGAGTTACAGCCCTAGTCAAAAAGAATATTTCACGATCTGTCCTGAAGCACAGTGCTGTCAGAGGTAGGATAAGCACTCTAAATGTGCCATAAAGAACAGCTAACATAACCACACATCGCCTCTCAAGCCAAATTAAAGCAACGATCAAATCAGTTTCTTCAATCAATACTTTATGAAATATGCAATCAGGAATCACTGGTAATTACTGGTGATTGGAATATGAAAATTGGAAACAAAGAACAAACATGACCAGTTAGAAAATATTATCTTTTGGTGTAGCGGTTGTGCGCAGGACTGCGGCCCACTGGGATGGAGGTTCAATTCCAGCAGTGGCTCCACAGGAGCAAAGGCTGGGCCTCCTACCCCCACCACCAGAGAGCAGTGATGCCTCCCAAAAAAAGGAAATATGATCTTTTAATAATAGAAATGAAAACAAAGGTCACATGATAAAATTTTGCAAAACCAATGACTAACTCACTGAAAATACATTTTTAACTATCCATATGGAAGTTACTAGAACGATTACATGGGAATCACATCAACAGCCTCTGTCGCAAGAGACCATAGAGCTCAATATTACCACGTCATCAGGTCACAGTGGAATGATGCCTCCTTGGAAGTGTGACCTGGTTCTAAGGAAGAAACAGGGAACTTCTCTCTCTCTCTCTCTCTCTCTCTCTCTCTCTCTCTCTCTCTCTCTCTCTCTCTCTCTCCTCACTTTCCTCCGTGTGGGAACTTCGCTGGGATTCTGAGTCTGCCTTCAGGGATAGCCCTGCATGGGCTGTCTGACTCTGAGAGTCCATGGCCAGCACCCTGCCATGCTCCCACTGACCTTGGATCCACACGACTGGGTGCCCAGCAACGTGTCATCTCCCACTTCCCACTTCACCTTTCTGTGCCATCTGCCTGAGACTACATGAGACTGAAAAGGGCTCAGGCTAGCATCAAACTTATGGACTTGAGTTGGACACAGCTGGGATAACATCTTTTTTTTAGGGGGGGGCAATCACTACCCTCTGGTGTCCATGGGTGGTACCCAGTCCTGCTTCTGAGAGCTGCGCTGGATTTGAACCGCCAAGCCCATGGGCTGCAGTCCCGCACTCAACCACTTATGCCACCAGGGCTCAGCCCGTTTGTTTGCTTGTTTGTTTGTTTGTTTGTTTGTTTGTTTTGGAGAACATCTTGATATGAGATAGCTTCTTGGCATGTAATTATTTCTTGTTATTATATAATTATTATATCACTGAGAGTCATTGTTTTGTTTTTCTAAATGATGGTGCCTCACACATTTGGCACCAAGGGGAATGGGTGCTGGAGAAACAGATCATGAAGATGGAGATCTGGGCTTGCCTGGCCTCTGGCCATCAGGTGGAGGTGCATGGTCCTTACACTTTGGAGAGCCAGAACAGTTCAGATAGGAGGTACTCTGCTGGTAATCTGGAAAGGACGTGGGAAGTGGAACTCTTGATCATTAGCAGTTGTCTTTGGTTAATCCTACCTGAAACTCAGCCATGACTGTCATGACTGTCAGGTTGAAGCTCAGGAGGGGAAGCACCTCTTCAACTTTCCTGAGGGAAAAGCCTTGCTGCTTAGACGAAATGGCTCATAGTGGGCCAGGCCCTCATTTGATGGTTCCTGGGACTTACGGTCATGGTGCATGTGAATGGGGTAGTTAGAGGACATAGGATTGGATTTGAGTGTTTTAAGAAGGATATTTAGGCTCTAGGTCAGTTGTGCTCAGACTTCCTAATGCTGCGGCCCTTTAATACAGTTTCTCATGTTATGGTGATCTCCCCAACCATAAAATTATTTTCATTGCTATTTCATGACTGTAATTTTGCTACTGTTATGAATCATCATATAAATATCTGATATGCAGGATGTATTTTCATTGTTACAAATTGGACATAAATAAAGCATAGTGATTCATCACAAAACAATATATAATTATAGACTGTAAATATTTATTTCTAAAGACAAATAAATGAAATGATATCTTGAAGCATGGTATAGCATGGGTAATGGTCTTCATGCCAGGTACCCATATGTGGATGTATCTGCTGTGGGTGGATCCACCTGGAGAAGGATAGAGGAACAGAGTCTCAGTTCAAGACCATCAGTAATATGTGTTTTACTATGGTCTTAGGCGATCCCTGTGAAAAGGTTGTTTAACCCACAAAGAGGTCATGACCCTCAAGTTGAAAGTCCCTGCTCTAGTTGTACCAGACCTAGAACACTTACTGTTATTGACAAAAGGTGATCGAAATTTAAAATGGTGATTATTTTTAGAGAATGTTTTCTTCTTGATATAAATCTCTTCCTTACACATTTATAAATGTCTCTGGATTTGTCCTGCTTTTCAACCCAGTCCCACACAAGGACTGAAAGCTAAGGGGAGCCTTCGGGCAGCCTAAATGCTTACTAGCTGGCCACTTGGATTCACTTGCCAAGTGGAAGTGGAGGGGGCTGGAATGCAGCAGTGATGAGATGGGTTGAATCTGGCCACTGACGCCCATGAACTGGACTCCTAGGGACTAGAGGAGAGATAAGAGTAGGCTGGAAATTCTGAAGTTTAAAGAGTTTCTTGGAACAGAGACTATGGCATGACCTAACCCTAGGGGGATAGGGTTGCTGAGGATTTGTGAAGGGGCAGAGGTCAGAAACGGGGGCGTCACACAGGGGACTCTCTAGATTGCTATAGCACCTAGTTCAGATGATGCTAAGGGTCTACTTAGGCCCTCAGTACCAGCTCCCTATATTTCCCTTTCCTTCCACCCCCCCCCCACCGCCGACTCCATGAACCCTTAATAATTTGCATATTGTTATTACTTTTTCATGTCATGCTCTGTTCGATGTGTCCCTTTACTCACTTCCCCATAATCCATACCTCAGAGAGGAGGTTATATGTAGGTCGCTGAGATTGATTCACCCTTTTCATTCTACCTTCCCTCCACCCTCCCAGTATCACCACTCCCACCCTTAGTCTTGAGGGATCACCTATCCTAGATTCCCCATGTTTCCAACTCCAGTGTACGTGCCCTGGTCTAGCAGGATTTGTCTGGCAGAAATGGGAGCATTATAGTGGGTGGGTGGGAGGACGCATTTGAGAGCTAGAGTAAAGTTGCATAGTTCATCGCTACCACACTGCACGCTGACTGACTCACCTCCTCCGCAAAACTACTCCGTAAGAGGATGCCGCTTCACCTATTGATGGGCTTTGGGCCCCCAATCTGCACTCCCCTCATTTACAATGACACAATTTTCAGTTCCTTGATGTCTGATACCACATCCCTTGGACACCTCGTGGTCACACAGGCTGGTGAGCTTCTTCCACATCTAGCTTCTTCTGATCTAGATGGCCACTTGGATCGATGTGTGGATTGTGATAAGAGTTGTGCGAGCCCTCAATAAAATTATTTTTTAAGTGAATTGCAAGGTATAAAGGTCAATATTCTTTTGATAGCAGGGCACCATCAGCTTTCTTCACCACATTTGTTTATGCACACATTTGTCATCAGTGATCATATCAGGAAAGTGAGCGTGCAATGTTATGATTTTTAGTTCTTGAAGTCTGATAACTGATCCCTTTGACACCTCGTGGTCCCACAAGCTGGTGTGCTTCTTCCATGTGGACTTTGTTGCTTCTGAACTAGATGGCTGCTTGTTTACTTTTAAGCCTTTAAGACCCCAGATGCTACATCTTTTTATAACTGGACACCATCAGCTTTCTTCACCACCTTTGCTTATGCACACATTTGTCTTCAGTGATCGTGTCAGGAAGGTTAGTATCATGGAATGACAATTTAATAAAACAAAATATTCTTGCACTGAGGAAGTACTTGAGTGGAAGCCCAATGTCCACCTGCTGTCCTAATACTAACCCTATAAATATAGGCACATTGATCTATTTCCCTATCATCATATCTAAATAGGTGCACCTATGTACATGCCTGTATTTAAACCTCTATAAATACCCTTTACCCCCCAGTTCTTTCCTTTCTTTCCTTTTACTTTCCTCTTGTCCCTCTATCATGCCCAGCCTCAATTTGGGTTTCAATAATTTCTCTCTGTTACATTACTCTTGATCAATCCTTATCGTCCCTCTATCATGCCCAGCCTCAATTTGGGTTTCAATAATTCCTCTCTGTTACGTCACTCTTGATCAATCCTTATCAAACCTCTCACACCCACCTTGCCACTGATTTTGAATCACTTGCTGTGCCTTATCCCTGGGTCAGTCGACACCACTGCTTTCCCCTCCTCCCCTCTCTCGTGTCCCCCCAGAAACCATCGGTCCTGCCATTTTCATCTCCAGACTGTTTATCCAGCCTATCTTATCTAGACAGACCAGCAGAGATAATGATATATACAAAAAAGCATCCTAAAATGAAGCAACCAAAGAAAATAAAACAATGATAACAACAACAAAAAACCAATGTCATATATGTGAAAATAAAAATAATAACAATATAAAAACCTGTTCAAGGTCTGTTCGTTGACCTCCAGGAGTGTTCCCTGGTTGAGTCGGATGGGGTGCCACACCCTGGCCCCAAAGTATATCCTTGGTCCTCCATCTGGAACTCCATGCTCTGTTGCATACCCTCAGTGTTTTGCCGTGGTGTGATTGGGTCAAACAGGGTATAAACCTGACCCTGTTTCTCCACTGGCAACCCCGGAAGGCCATGGGTCAGTGAGGGTAGCTGTATTTCATAGTGGGACCATCCATATCATCCTCTCTGTGCATCGGCTGTGCTGAGCGGGAATATCATCCTGAAGGCTCAGTGGGCCAGGATGCACTCCACTCTCTCTTCCTCCCCCTTCATTTGTTCTCATGTGTTCTGCTCAGGCATGTATCACTCCCCAAGCTGCAGCTTCAGTGCTGACCTCCAAAGCAAACTCCCCTAGAGGAGAGGCAGCTGCCCCTGTAGTTGGGAATGGGGCTGTGTGCTCAAACCCCTCCACAGCACTCCATGCCATCATGCTGCATTCATTTCCTGGAACACCGGGTTTAAGTCTGGTCCCTCTTTCCCTGTGGAGATATAAACAATACGCTCCCCTTGGGTGGGTTAGTACCCCATTCCCTCTCCATACACCATCATCTGCCCGACCCCTCACTCCCATCCCCCCACTCCAGTTGGCTTCCATATATAGCCCTTGATTTAGTCTGGCCCCTGCCATATTACCAGGGTCTCTCCCCAGGCATTTCTTTATACAGTGGCTTTTTCCCAATAGTCCTTTTGCATTTTTTTTAAATTAAGTTTACCTCAGCAAATTCATGTGATACCTGTCCTTTTGTGCTAGGCTAATTTCACTTAACATAATTTCCTTCAGTTCTTCTCATGCTGTGATGTGCTTCATGCGTTCATCACTGCTTTTTAGCTATGCACAGCATTCCATTGTATGCATATACTACAGCTTTTTAATCCATTCATCAGTTGATGGAAATTTGGGCTGTTTCCAAATCCTTGCAATTGTGAACTGCGCTGCGATAAATATTGGAGCACAGGTGTCTGGTCGTGGTTTATTGCTTGCCTCTTTTGAGTTTATGTCCAGTAGAGGGGTTGTTGGGTTGTATGGTAGCTCAATTTCCATCTGTTTTAGATATCGCCAAATCAATTTCCATAGTGGCTGTATGTACCTGCAGGTCCACCAGCAGGGGATAAGAGTTCCTATCTCACCACAGCCTCTCCAGCACTTACTGCTTTCTGATTTTTTGAATTGGTCTATCCTTGAAGGTATTAGGTGGGATCTTATTGCTTTGATTTGCATTTCTCTTTTGGCTAATGATCAGGAACATTTTCTCATATGTTTATTGGCCATTTGAATTTCTGTCTCTGTGAAAATTCTGTTCAGGTTCTTTTGCCACCTCCTCAGTGGGCAATTAGTTTTGCTTTTTTTGGAAGCTATCAGGATATTATAGATTTTAGTAATAAGACCTTTATCTGATTTGTCATTGCTAAAAATGTTTTCCCAGTCTGTGGGCTCTCTTATTACTCTCGGTGAAATCTTTCGATGTACAAAGTTACTTTATCTTCAGTATAGTCCACTTGTCTATTTGTGTTTCCTCTGTGTTTATGCCCTTCCCTATTTCTGATAGCCTATATAATCCATGTGCCAGTGTTCTCAGGTTGGTCTCAATTTCCTCATTGATGGCCCTAGTAGTTTGGGGTTTTACTTCAAGGTCTATGATCCACCTTGAGTTTATTCTAGTGCATGGTGTGAAGTAAGGGTCTTGATTCATTTTGCTACAGGTAGATATTCATTTTATCCAGCACCACTTGTTAAAAAGGTCTTCTGCTTCCCATTTGATATTTTGGGGCCTTTATCAAAGATCAGTTGCCTGTATGCTGATGTTTTTATTTCTGGGTTTTCAGTTCTTTTCCATTGGTCTGCATACCTATCTTTGTGCCAATACCATGCTGTTTTGACCACTGTGATTGTATAGTTTGTGCTAAAATCAGGTAAAACAAGCCTCCCACTCATTCTTGAGGAGTTCTCTGCTAATTCTGGACTTCTTCCCTCTTCATATGAAGTTGATAATCATTTTTTTCCATTTCTTTGAAGGTAATTGTATTGGTATTGCATTAAACTTATATAGTGCCTTGGGAAGAACTGACATATTTACTATATTGAGTCTCCCAATCCATAGCATGGGATGTTCTTTCATTTGTTGTCACCCTTGTAGCAGTGTTCTGTAATTTTGTCATATAGATCTTTTGTTCTCTTAGTCAGATATATCCCTAGATATTTCAATTTGTGCGTGGCTATTGTGAAGGGTACCTCTTTTTTATCTCATCTTCTGTGGTCTTAGCTGATGTATACAGCAGTCCAATAGACTTCTGATTGTTGATCTTGTATCCTGCCACTCATCATACTCCTCTATTGTTTCCAATATTCCCCTTGTGGAGCTTTTGGGGTTTTCCTTATATAAAATCATGTCATCTGCAAATAAAGATAATTTCACCTCCTCCTTCCCCAGGCGAATACCCTTGATGACTTTTCTTTGCCTTATACTGTTAGCTAAAACCTCCAGTATGATATTGTATAAGATGGTGATAAGGGGCATCCTTGTCTGGTTCCCTTTTTCAGTGGGATTTGTGTTCATCTTTTCTCCATTGACTATCACGTTAGCTGTTGGTTTTTCATATATAGCTTGTATTGTCTTGAGGAATGTTCCGTCTATTCTTTTCCTTCTTGAGTTTCTAAAACAGGAATTGGTGCTGAATATTGTCAAATGCTTTTTCCGCATCTATTGATATTGTCATGTGGTTCTTATAGTTTTTCATGTCAATATGGCAAATGATACTAATGGTCTTTCGTATGTTGAACCACCCCAGCATCTCTAGTATGAACCTCACTTGGTCATGGTGAATTATTTGTTTTATATATTTTTCTATTCTATTGACCAGTATTTTATTAAGGATTTTTGTATCAATGTTCATTAAGGATATTGGTCTGTAGTTCTCAGTTCTTGTGGAATCTTTACCCAGTTTTGGTATCAGTGTTATACTAGCTTCATAGGGGAGTTCAGGAGTTTGCCATCTTTTTCTACGTTTTGAAAGAGTTTGTGTAGTTTGTGTCAGTTTGTGTAGTTTGTGTCAGTTCTTCTCTGAATGTTTGGTAGAATTCTCCTGTAAAGCCATCTGGTACAGGTGATTTTTTGGTTGGTAATTCCTTGATAACCTTGTCTATTTCTTCTATTGTTATGGGTCTGTTGAGATTCTTGATGTCCATTGGGGATACTCCAGAGAGGGACTGTTTTTCCCAAGAATTTGTCCATGTCTTCCAAGTTGCTGAATTCATTGGAGTACAGTCTTTTGTAGTACTGTGTAATTATCCTTTTGATTTCATTAGGGTCAGTTGTGATGTCCACTTTCATCCCTCATTCTTGCTATTGGAATATTTTTCCCTCCTTTCTTTGGTTAAGTCTGCCAGCTGTTTGTCAATTTTGTTAATCCTTTCAAAGAACCAACTTTAAGAAAGCATTAATTTTTTCCATTGTTTTCTTGCTTTCCTCTCCTGAATCTCAGCCCTGATTTTTATTATTTCTTTTCTTTTGCTATTAGTGGGATTGTCCTGCTGACTCTGTTCTAGTCACTGTAAGTTCTGTGTCAACATATCAGTTATGAGATGCTCTTCCTTTTTCAGGTGTGCTGTATTGCTATGAAACTTCCTCTGAAGACTGCCTTGGCTGTGTCCCATAAGTGTTGGTATGTCGTGTTTCATTCTCATTGGTCTCTAGGAATTTCCTGATTTCATCTCTGCTCTGGGCCAGTATGCACTCCTTTTGCAATAGATTATTCATCCTCCAAGTAATTTTTTCATCTTCTTTCTGGTGGTTCCCAACCTTATGCCACAGTGGTCTGAGAGAGAGGTCTGAATGATATCAATGTGCTTAAATTTATGTAGATTCGCCTTGTGCCCCAGCATGTGATTTATCTTCGAGTATGTTCCATGTGGGAATGAAAAGAAGGTGAGGTTTTCTTGTTTTTGGATGAAAATCTCTGTAGATACCTATTAAGTCAAATTGTCTAATGGTAGTATTTAGATCTCTAACCTCCTTGTTGAGTTTCTTCCCCTGTGATCTGTCTTTCTTGGAGAATGGAGTATTGAATGAAGTCACCCACTCTAATTATTGAGGCTGTGATTACTTTTTTCATTTTTTGAAGTGTTTGGTTTACGTATTCAGTGGGTCTCTCATTAGGGGAATATATGTTTTAAATACTTATTGGTTCATTATCTGCCCTTCCCTTAAGCATTCTATAGTGTCCCTCCTTATCTCTTTTTATGGTTTGCACCTTGAGGTCAATTTTATCTGAGGTTAGGATTGCTGCTCCTGCTTTTTTTTTTTTTTTGAATTGTTGTTTGCTTGGTATGCCTTTCTCCAGCCTTTGATTCTCAGCCTATTTTTGTCTGTAGTCTTGAGTGTGTTTCCTGTAGGCAATAGAGTCATGAATTGTGTCTTCAAAGTCAGTCTGCTATCCACAGTGTTTTGATGCCCAAGTACAGTTCATTGATATTTAGCACTATTATCTCCAACAGTGGAATGTGTGATGTCATCTTCTGCCTTTTGTGTTGGGTGTTTCCCTACCTTCCTTTCTTTTCAGTGTGTTGTGGGTGTGTGCGTGAGGGTTCATCATTCGTGATTTCTTTCCAGTGTTAAGCCATTCCTATTTTCAGGGCTGATTTCTCTTTGCTGCCCTCTGGGTGAGGTTGTTCTATGTGATGTTCTCTTATTTATGCTTGGTGATTGTTGTTCTTCTGCCCATACTGGGCCAGCAAGGATCTTTTGTAGGGATGGGTTTCTTCTAACATATTCTTTGAGTTTTTCCTTGTCTGGAAAAACTCTTATTTCTCCATCTATCCTGATAATTTGGCTGGGTAGAGTATTCTTGGGTTTGCGTTATTTTCCTTCAATTTTTGGAATATATTCCTCCTCTTCTTAGTCTCTCCTCTTCTTCCTAGTGTCCACTTATAGGTCTGAGCATATTCTTATTTGGAACCTTTATATGTAATTGCTTTTTTCCCCCTGGCTGCTCTCATGATTTTCTCCTTTTCCTCAAAGTTGCATAGTTTAACTATTATGTGTCTTGGTGACTTCTTCTTGGAATTCGGTCTAGTTGGTGTTCTTTCAGCCTCCTGAATGGTTGCCTGGTTTTCATTCATTAAGCTAGGGAAGCTTTCGTCCAGAAATTCTCTGACTATTGTTGCAGATGACTTCTTTGTTGTGTCTTCTTCCTGTAGACCACTAATTCTGATGTTAATTCTCTTTATATCTATGTCTGTATAGATCTTATATTTTCTTCAGTTTCTCTGAAAATCTTATTAGATTTTTGTTCACGTATGTTAAATTCCACTTGACCATTCCCTAGGTCACTGATGCGGTTTTCAGCTTCCTCCAGTCGATTCTCAAAGTCCGTGAGTCTGATGTTCTTTGTTATCTCATCCTTGAGCTCTTGTATTTCTCTTTGGTGTATGGACTTAACTCATCTATCAAGTCATTTTTTTTGTATCGTTTCCCTAATATCATGTATGATTCCACGCATCATTCTGAAATTTTCTTTCTGCGGCATATCAATGTCTGCTTCTTCTATGCATGCCATAGGTTCAGGGCATCTTCTGCCATTACCTTTTGTTTCTTCTGTTTTTTTTCATTGAGGTTGTTGGGGCTGATTGCTGTTTGCATTGCATTGTTTTTGAGGAACCAGATGCCCTTTTCTAGGGTCTAGGAGAGCACTGACTCTCTCTGGAAGACTTAATGGAATGTGTCTTTGAACTTCCTGTGACTAATTTCACTATGGAATCAGCCTAGCATTCTATCCTCTTGTGACTTCACTCTTTAGTGAGCCAGTATTTCATTTTCTGGGGGATAAGTTGGGTGATTTTCCCAGGGTCCATTGGTTGGATTGTTGTGGACCCACAAGGATGGTGCTGCACTGCACGATCTCACTAGGAGCTGGGATGGTATAGCTCAAGGCAGCCTGAAGGGGGTGCATGGGGGTACCCACTGCAAAGAGTGCGCAATGGGAGGCTGGGGGTCTATCCACTCCTAAGTAGAGAACCATGAATATTAGGTGGAACCACCCGATCAGGCTGATTGCTGTGGAGGCTGGACAGTGGTTCCTACAGCAGCTCAAAATTCAGGCCAGCGCTTGTTGGGACCTCTGTGGGCTGCTCAAGGTACAAGGCTGACGGGAGGAGGATTCTTCAGTCAGATAGACCCAGAGGACATATAAGTGCTCTCCCCAAACACACAGGCTGGAATTCCCTTATAAGAAATTGGGTGGAAAACACTCAGGTGGAGGGTGGGTGAGCTTCTCCACCCTTGGGCTTCTCTGCACAGGGTGGGGCTCTTCCAGCTGGGTGTAGCAGGCATAATTGCCCTGGACTAAGGGGAGGGGTATGACCTGTAAGCCAAACTGGAAAAGACCAGGAGTTAACACCAAGAAACCAGGTTTGTCGAAACCATGGGGGGATGGAGATTAGTGAATGAACCCAAAGCAGCCACACAGTTGAGCCCTGCTCAAACTGTCCCAGCAGCGGCACTGGCAGAGACAGTGGCAGACAGTGGCAGGTCAAACCCCAGCCGGGCTTCACTGTGACAAGCCCAAAGGCCCCAGCCCCTCAGAACCCCACCAATCTATGCCTACTGATCTTTATGATGATCCTCCAGCGACCCTGCAGTGCTGAATTTCTCTTTCAGACACTTCCCCTGGTTGATTTCCTGCTGATTCCCTCTGGTGACTGTCACGCAGTCCAACCTTGATAATTTATAAGTTATTTTTACTTTCCTATTTTATACTATCTGAGGTCTCCACCCACACTTCTGTTGTTCATCCCCCCACCCCACCAAGGTGGGGGGTGGGGCGGGCAGAGCAGCATTGTACATCAATCATTGTGATCGGTTCCCAAGGACACGCCCAGGTCTGACTCACTCTCCCCGTACTCTGCCTGAGGCAACACTGCCGCATCACGAGGTGAGGTCCAGAGGACTTCAGTGAAGGCTGAATCCTCGAAGCACAGCCTGACTGCCCTGCAGTGACCGCATGGGATGGAGGAGAGCTGCCTCTTCCAGGTCTTGAGCTGCCGCTCTTCACAGGAATAGAATGCCTCACGTTCCTCCCGCTGACCCAAAAGGACTGGGGTCTGGCTGCTATCCACAGGGCCAGTGTCCATAATTCAAGCTCAGGTGCATGCTTCCCTGCCGCTGTAACTTGTTCCCCTCTGCCAGAAGGCACACGTGGACTCGCAGACCTCCGACTTGCTGTGGTCTTCAGGAAACGTCCACTCACCACTGCCACCTCTGGGTCAGTTCTGACTCAGGTTAGCCCATACATCGGATGGAGCAGCCCCGGCCCGCACATTTCTGCAGCTACAGATCTTCCCAGGGCCGACAGACTCACCGTTCTCCCACGGGGTGACTGGCAACCTCAAACGGTCGCTCCTATGGTTAGCGGTCCCGTGGGAGCTCACTGTGCCGACAGGACCCCTGAGATGGGAGCATGTGGGGTCATAGGCACAGATGATCGTCAATACTGTCTGTTCATTCTCGATGGCCCATCCTCAGAGGCCTGACACACGTGATGCTGACTGCAGAAGCATTCTGAGCCAGAGGGGCTCTGGTGCTTGCTCGTGGAAACCACAGTGATAAATGCCCACAAGAGATTCATGGGTATTTGTCTCCCAGTTCCACCAAGTTTCCATCAGCTTGTCACACCGTGGTGATTTGTGCGTGGCTGTGATGCTGCAGGTCACTGGGCTGCAATGGCCTTGCTTGTGACACCGCGGGAACAGACTACCCTTCCACAACACAGGTGGACTGAGCTCTGCACCCCGTGTGTCCCTCGGTCAGACCCCTGCATGTCGCCATGCAGCTCCTCAGGTGACCACGCAGAATGGAAACCTTATTATCTTCTCTGCCACATGGTCGGGCTATTAAACCCTGAGGCAATTACAGGGTCCTGTCCAGCAGCTAAGTCCGACCCCTCAAGCCTGGGCTTCAGCAAGAGCATGAGGAGGCTCAAGACGAGATGGACTGGCTTGGCGGCTATAGCAGTGGGCTCCGACATGAGGACAATTGTGAGGGGGCACAGGACCAGGAAGGGTCTGCAGGATCTTAAGGAGTGGGGAATTGTCTAGGATTTCCCAATGGGTGCAATGCGTCCATGCAACCCCATTGCTGGGAACACGGGACACCCACCAGGCTGGCCTTTGCTCCATTGTGATTTCCCTGGGGAGCACCTTATAAGGGGGGGGGGGGCGTGGATAGGTCCAGCTGAGTATAAGCAGAGGCTGCTCATCACGCATGTCTCCTTCCCATGTTTCTGGCTCTCAGACTCCTTCCGCTGCCCACCCTTCCCGCACGTGCCCAAAACCCCTTGTGTGTGTCAAAGGCCACATCACCCTCTTCATTCAAACTTGCCAATCAGATGGCTACAGGGTGCTCTCCCGCACCTAGTCCCCAGCCCCAACCCCTGAGGGCACATCTATGAGAGATCTCTGTGCCGCCGCAGGGCCTGCTCTTTCTTCCCATCCCCCAAGGCCCAGGAAAGCCTGTGACTTGATGCCTGCGTTCCAGCTCTGCTCTGGTTCTGGCACACACTTCCTCCTCACAGTGCTATTTCTTGGAGAAGAACACTGCTGACTCCCTGGTGGAGTCACCAATTGAAACTCTCTGGAGTCTCCCCAGAGACACCAATTGCTTCTCTGATGGCTTTTTCCTTGTGCTTCTTGCATCTACCTCTGTGAGTTGTTCTGTGTCCATGCCTGTGCCAGCGAGTCAGCCCTGCCCTCTGTGGGCTGAGCCCACACACACCGTTCCTGACTTTAAACCAGGCAGTATTCCCTTCACCTGTCTGCACATCTGTCTCCTGACCCATGTATAGTCAAGTGCACTGGGCTTACGATTCTATTCAAGTTATCTAGATTTTCTTATGATCCACATAGTCAGACGCCTTAGCAGTCAATAGAACAAGTTAGTAGACAGTCAATAGAACAAATTGGTATCATCCTGGTTTTCTCTGCTTTCAGCCAAGATCCATCAGACATCAGCATTGATATCCCTTGCTCCATGTCCTCTTCTGAATTTGGTCTGAACCTCCGGCAGCTCCCTGTCAATGTCCTGTTGCACCCATTGTTGAATGATCTTCAGTAAAATGTTGCTTGCATGTGATATCAAAGATATTGTTTTATAGTTTGAGCTGAGCCATCTTCCTTTGGAATGGGTACAAATATGTATCTTTTCCAATCAGTTGGCCAAGTAGCTGTCTTCTAAATTTCCAGGCTTGGACGAGTGAGAGCTTCCAGTGCTTTGTCAGCTTGTGCAAACATTCCAGTCAGTATCCCATCAACACTAAGCCTTGTTTTTGGCCAACGCTTTCAGCACAGCTTGAACTTCTTCCTTCAGCACCATTGGTTCTTGCTTATGTGCTGCTTCCTGAAGGGGTGGGATGTTGACTAGTTCATTTTGGTACAGTGACGCTGTGTTCAAGACAGTTCTTGAAAGATCCTTTTTGAAGAGGAATTCAACTCCATTCCTTCTAGTGTGTCCTTTCTGCATAGTAAAGCATATGGTTTTCTGATTCAAGTCCCAAGCCACCTCAGCTCATTAAAGCCTAGGGTATTGATGTTTATGGGTTCGAGCTCATTCTCGATCATTTCCAACTTTCCTAGATTCATACTTCCTCCATTCCAAGTTCTGATGCTTCGATTTCGCAGCTGTTTCTTCTTATGTTGGGGCATGCCCCATCAGCAATGAGGGTGCCACAGGCCTGAGCCCCAGTCATGTCACCACAGAGCCAACTCTGCTTTGAGGAAGCAGCTCTTTCTCTGTCACATTTTGAGTGGCCCCCGACCTGAGGGACCCTCCCCCCAGCACTGTCTCTGACGTGCTCTTCAGTATCTGCAATGTGAAGACGATGTGCCTGAGGTGTTCAGGGGCTGCTTGTCCAAGTGGACAGCCTCATCCTTCTTCATTGTCCGCTCTTGGTCTGGGAGCTCTGCCAAAAACTTTTCACTGTGGGCAACCCTGTTGGCATTTAAAATCCAGTGGCATGGCCATAGGCCTCACAGCCACTCACAAGACAGAACTGTTCCCATGGTACTTTCAATGTTCTTCTGCAGCACAATTCAAATGTGTTGCTTCTTCTTGGTCTGTCTTATTCAGCGTCCAACTTTCGCATGAGGTGACTAAAAATTCCAGGACTTGGGTCAGGTCTTAGACCCAAAGTTACATCTCTGCAAAGCACCCTCACAGCACCCCGCCGCTGCTCTCCCTGGCTGCCACAGCGGCTCTGTCTCCTGGCGACCTTGCCCACTCCACAAGGATACAACACCGAGTCAGACAATGTGTGTGTTGGATCCAAAAGGTTTTCAAGAGCTGGTTTTGAGCAATTTAATGGTTGGGTCTTTTTTCCTCCCCTTTGTCTATCTAGAAGTTCCTCTGAAGCCTCTCCTTCAAGAATGACCCCTGTGGGGATTTGAAGGGCCAGTGACATAGCTGCCCACAGGAAAGCCACAGCCGCACTGCAGACTGATGGACAGGATGGGGGGGTGGTGGTCATTAGGGGAAGCATGTTGCTGTTGTTGCTGTTGTTGTTGGGTGACAGCAGAACGAAGCACTGCCTGGTCCTCTCACATCCTCACAAGATGCTGTCACATTGAGCCCATTATTGCAGTCACCATGTCAATTGATTCATCCAAGGGTCTTCCACTTTCCTGCTGGCCCTTCACTCTACCAAGCAGGATGTCACCGGTGTCTCCTGACAGCATGTCCAAAGTATGTCAGATGAAGTCTCCCCTTTTTGCCTCTGAGGGCAAAAGCTCTGGCTGCCCTCCTTGCAGGACAGAGCTGTTGGCTCTTTGGCCAGTTCATGAGACTTGGAAGATAATTTGCCAGACTCTCATCCAGCAGCGCTGATTCTTCTCAGACTTACTTACTC